>JAVTVY010035311.1:0-13794 GCA_036873755.1 Hanleya hanleyi | reverse complement strand
CGACAGCTGATCAATGCGTGACCTCTCTTGCTGAAGGCGTGTCGCTACTGACCAATCATAATTGGGAACGAAGCCCTCCATAATCTAACTGTTCCCAGATGGACGGACACTTGTAGAATATGCTGATGTATTTTGTTTGGCAGTAAACCGTTTATTTCTCGATTCACCCAAAGTCCGTTTCACACCTTTATGTTTATTTATATAAAGCATGGGGTTATAATACCCCCCCCCCCCCCCAAAGCTCTTGTTTTGCGGGCCTGTGATCGAGACGGATGTCCAAGTCGTCCAACGGAGTTAAATGTTTTGCACCTAGATCAATTTTTGATTCATTTTGATTCTCATAGCAATATAAACTTCGAGACAGTTCTTAATGGCGCGGTAGTTGACACATCGACCAAAGTAAGATCTCTAATAAATCCAATAAATTTTAGAACATCTTTCAAATCAATTATACAAGGTACTTTGATTAGAGAACAATTTAGTATGCCAATATCTGAAAGAGGGACCCAACAGTTTAAAACAAGTACAGCTGTATATAGACCCAACATTCCTTGGAATTTAGCTTCTAAAGTGCTTTTCAAATAGATCTCACTATTAGAGAAATTGTTGTAAAATGAAAAATCACATGTCCCCGTAATGTGTTTGATACACCAGACATTGTTTGTACTTTTCCCAAGCGTGGGAGAGATAACTAAGCTGAAAATACCAAGATGCTCACACCACTATCCAGTTTTTTTCTGTTTGCATTTTTCAATCGAGAAAACAATCAGAAGGACCCCATAAGCGAGAATTCTGCCCTGACACCTTTGATAAAAACAGTATAATAACAGTATTAACCTTGGAAACAGCGGACGACATTAAAAGAAACAGCGCTGTTAAACAGCGTACACATGAAATGTGTCAAAGCAGATAAATCACGAACTGAGATTGGCATGTTTCAATACCTACAACAGAAATATCTCTAAAGGGGATAATTCTTCCCCGACATCATATGCAAACAATAATAACACTGTACAGTAGCACATATGTGCTAAGCACAGGCAAAACGAGATCATAATATTGGAAGGTATATATCATAAATATTAATTGTATTTACGATTAGGCTTGGCACCGGATGAGAGATATGCCTGGGATATACCAAATATTTATTGTTACAAAATATCGGAAACAACTACTCTGAGGTACATAAATATAGTGATGTTATAAAAAAAACTCTCATACTCGGACTGTTGTAGGGTCATACCATACCAGGAGAGTGGGTATGTTTATGGAGATTGTCTTGCAGTTTTTCATCAAAAAAACATCTACTTTTTCCATATTAGAGAGAGGGTGAGAGAGAGAGAATTAGATTTAACGTCGCGTTCATCAATTTTTCAGCTATATAGTGATGGTAAGTTTACAGTAATTTCCTTTGGGATAGGGCATCGTGACGACCTGTTTAATCTCTAAAAATTTCACTTCCTGGTATATCGTCTCTCACTGCTGTGCCAACTCAAAGAATAATTAAGATTTTCGAAAATTTCATGATATTTTGTCCAATGAGATCTTGATTTTGTTTTTGGATACATCAACAACAGCGAAGATGCTTAATTTCTTTGAGAGAAAAACCAGAAACAACACTGCTGACATGGCTTGAGAATATACTCACGTTTTATTATATATTGCTGATTTCCTGTGTCTAGCAAATTAACAAAAATAATGAATGTAATTACTGCCTAGTTTGAAGTGCAATTACGCTTTGGAACTACAAAAAATCAACTTTCAACGACACCGCGTGCTGTGCATGGGAAAGGTTGAAACAATATGATCGAGCATGAATATATTATATTCTCCGGTTTCGGGTAACTTACCAAGCGCTCGCTTATCGAGAAACCGTTTCGATCGAGACGTGGCGTATTACATGTACTTCTTGGTATGTATAAGCCCTCCCCAACAGTCCAACGATGGCCTCACGATGAGTGGGACACCGACTGGGCGGATGGTATACGGATCAACTATTGGAAAAATAAATCTGGAAAGAACTTTCTCGATATTCTGTCGATTGGTTCAGGATTAAAAGTCTTAAATCGAGAAAACGAGACAACTATCGGGACTCGAGAACTATTTGATGAAACGCTTCCCTACAAAACGTTGACACTTACATCGGAGAATCAAATGTAGTTCAATCAAGAAATCGAGACAAAAATCGGCACTACAGGGCTACATTCATGTCATATGGATTAAGAATACTGATCAGCGATACGGATTTGATATTTTTGGAACATCATGATGTCTTGCCGGCATCATTGAAAACTGTTGACCGCTTCTCTCTTGCAGGAAACTAGCCTATGTTTATGTATACTATCGGTGTCTTTTTGAATTTGGTGAAAATACTCTTATATGGAATATGGAATAGGTTTTTCGATTAAGGACGCAGATATTCTTTAATGGACGACGGCTGAATAATGAATGACGGATCAGCCGCTTGTAATTTAACTCTATCTAGGCTTGAAGATTGAGGTGTGCAGCAGCCGGGGTACCACCACCCCTAAATAGTAACGTTATCCCCGAGACTAGAGAGCTGAAATTTGCCACACTATATCATTGGGTCAAATCCTACCAAGTGAAAAGAATTCAGATGCCCGCAATGATGACGTCACAGTGGCGACATTTTTCCGTCGAATTTTTCGGTATTTTTTTTTAAAGAAATTGGTTTCGCAAAAACTGCATGATGAATTGATAAATAGTTATATGATGTGCAATAAAATACTTTCTGTGGACATTTGATGGGAACAGACGAAAGCCAGACACAACCGACATTTTGAGTTTACCCAGGGCTCACTAGGGAGGGCGGAACCCGCCCCACCCCAGGCCAAACCCGCCCCACCCCAGGCCAAACATGGTTAAGGAAGCGCCCTCTTGCGAAATACTGAAACTTATAGGGACTATCGATCATTTGGATGTTAGACGGAATCAGTGGATAAACTGTACAACTTTTATTATCCACTATTGGACAAGACCGCTGGTTTTATTGAACTAGAATACTTGATTCCTGTGTCGTACATTATCAGCTACAAGCATTTATCTTGGACTCTATAGTATTTAAGTTCAGGGCTAAAAAAATGTATACTTAAAATAAAATGTTGAATTGGAAAAGAAAATCGAGATAACGATGCCGATAGTTTCCGTATGGATAGTGTATGTCAAGAACAAGCCTACTGAGAATGAAGAAATGAATCGCTAAAAATGGTAATTATTTGGCCAAGCAGAATTTAAGACGTTGTGTACGATATCAATGTATTGTTTTTATTCGAAGGCCTATATTTTGCCAGCGCCATAATCCTGATTTAACATTTTCCAATATTATTGTTATCAGCGCTATTTCATGGTGATAAGCGTTATCGGGATATGCATAATCCATGGTTAAACTCCTCGTTAGTTATGCTATCAGTAACATTCCAAGCTGCTGTATTATGCTCGCTACAGAATCGAACTTAGAACAGCAGCTTATCCAATTACTAAGTTTGATAGCGTAATAGAATTGGAGCGATATGCGAGAGGTGAGAAAAATTGACGACATCTGGCCACTAAAAAGCAACCATATGGCTCTACAGGAACCTCGGCACCTAACATTCAGACCCGATAATACGTTGGATTCTCGGACGTAGTCTTAGTATCTCAGTCCCGCTTTTATTGCAGCTGTTCATGTGGGTACTATGAAGTATCCACACGGCCCCTAGCACCAGCTTAAGCGAATTTAGATACGATAGCTCGGGAGCTGTGATAACAGATCAGCTCAAACAACTCATTTGATGTTAATGGATGATCATCGTGGCTCATCCGACATTCAATATCCAACCATCTTCCATGAAGAATTTCGGCGTCTTCAATCGGAAGATCCATTTCGTATGACAGTTAGCATGAATGCCAAATGTGCACGAAAAAAACAACACAGGATGGTTTCATACAAAAGAGAATTGTGAGTTTTTATTGATGTCAGCAAGACGTGATGATGTCCTTTACATAGAATCTTTATCACTGACCATTATTCTTTAACACTAACTTGACTAAGGCTTCCGCGAGATTCAGGAGGGATACTTTCTGGAAGCTCCTCGTTAGACGTCTCCAATATACAACCCATGAAATGATCGATATGTGTGTTTACTCATGGAATAATGTCATTCATCTGCGAAATCTCTACTCTAGGTCATAATATGGAAGAGGCTTAACATCTAACTCTGTAATTTAATACTGTTTGCCTTCACCGATTATGTAGGAGTACAGTTTGGGGTGATATAACATCAATAATTTGGGCATTTAGAGAAATTTGTGTCATTGTCCTATCTCATGCTGTTAAAATAGATGTTAAAACACCGAATGTCGAATGCACATGTTAATAGTGTTTGCCTTCACCGGTTTTGTAGGAGTACAGTATGGGGTGATATAACGTCAATAATTTGGGCATTTAGAGAAATTTGTGCCATTGTTCTATCACATTCTCTTAAAACAGATGTTAAAACACCGAGTGACATTGATTGAACAGCTCTCATTCATAATGCACTGATATTGGGTCTGAATTAATAACGGATATATAGAATTGCGAATGCATATAATCGGTCAGTAATCTAGCTTCTAAAGGTATTTAATATCAAAATAAATGTGATGTATGTTCAAGGATATCATTCGGAAAACGCAACGCAAATTTGTCATTTTTTTTATCTGGTTATACAGAACAAAAATTAGTTAGATGACTAAATCGTCTGCATACGGGAGAAAAATATTAGAAATACATTGGAGCACCTAAAGTCATCTACATATGCAAACTTTGGATAACTTGGATATCAGTTGAATCAATACACTTATACACATATCTATTTGTTCCTCACGTTCATAAAGTTAGACCGCGGTTCGCAGTCCGCAGTTCGTTATTCGAGGGGACCAGCAATTATTTCTTCAGAAATGGAAATATGTAAATTTTTTTCCAAACTCTGCATAGCAAGAGAGAATGTCATGCTCTGTATCTTTGCATATTCTTATCCCAAATCTGACGCCAGGGGGCCCTGCTATATAGGGGCGCTGCTATGAGCCGCTGAATGACTGGTCCCCGCGAATAACGAACTGCGAACTGCGAACCACGGTCTAACTCCATGAGTGTTTATTCCTCTATGCATTTCAAAGTAATTACATATCCTGTGGAACACATTGAACATCTGCATATATGACAATAATTATTTTGGGGCATCTATATATAATCTATGTATGCGAGGATGACATCTAGGGTCATATTGAGACATAAGTTGAAGAGTAAGGATCCCTTATATCCCTAAGCACATAAGCGTTATCGACACGCAGTGATTTGGCGCTCCCAAGTCATCTACATATGCGATAGCCTCAACTCATCTTTGTTTCGATATTGTCATCTGTGTGACAATAATCGTATATCTTTTGGTCACCTTAGATATATACGTATGTGAGAAAAACGCACAAACATTTAATTCTCTTGCGCATGCGTTTCTGACGTTTCTGAAGCACCTAATTCACCTCTGAATGCAAAATTCGTCAATTTTCAATATCAGTTTTTCAGGTTTCCAAACACGACTGTGCTGTTAAAGACACGTGTCATAACCTAATCTGCAGTTCGCAGTTAACTTTTCTGACCAGCAATTACGGGAGAAGCAACCATTTGCCTGCGAAAGATAATGCAGCGATATTTCTGCTCCCAAGAGAGGTTGGAAGTCCATCTTTGCACACGTAGATGACTTAGGTTCTCCAAATTAATTCAGGTCATCATTGTATACATATACGTTAATAACATCAGTGCTCCTAATAATCCCGAGGTTATTCGCGGAATATTCGTATATCTAAGGTGCTCCAATTTCTTCAAGATTAACATTGCATGCATACACGCTATCAACAGCCTTCCAATAATCGAAAGGTTGTCTATCGAATGGGCAACTGAAAGGTGCTCCAAAATGGCAGAACAATATTTACCTTTGAGCAGAGAACATGAGTCCTGAATGATTTCCAGGTCATTCACAGGGATTTAGTTGACATGAGTACCAAAGAAAGAATGTCATGATTGCATACTTAGAGGACTTAGTTGACATGAGTACCAAAGAAAGAATGTCATGATTGCATACTTAGAGGACTTAGTTGACATGAGTACCAAAGAAAGAATGTCATGATTGCATACTTAGAGGACTTAGTTGACATGAGTACCAAAGAAAGAATGTCATGCTTGCATACTTAGAGGACTTAGTTGACATGAGTACCAAAGAAAGAATGTCATGATTGCATACTTAGAGGACTTAGTTGACATGAGTACCAAAGAAAGAATGTCATGATTGCATACTTTGAGGACTTAGTTGCTGTTCGTATAGTTGTTGTACATAGATACACTAATATCAGGGTATACCAGTATCAGGGCAATCTTTAGAATATTCAGATGACTAACTTACTTATTGCCCCAGATCAGACGACATAGGTACCCCAAATGATTCCAAGACCATTGACGGAATTGCGGCCCACAGATGAATTTCAGTGATATTCTTGTAAACGTACATGACTCAGATGCTCCAAACATCTTCGAAGTTATACTACACGGAATTATCGAACATTTATTTCCATGACCATGGTCCTCCAAACGGTATACAAATCTATTCTCCCATAGGTAGATGTCCAAATGACCCCAAGGTTATTCTCTCATATGCAAAGTACTTTGGTATCCCAAATGCCTTCAAGGTTGCACATGCGTGTATGATTCACAGAGGATTCAGCTTTCTTGAAACCGATTCTGTGATGAAATTTTGCGTCGACCTGCACCATGTCAACGCCTTTTGTCAAAAGCTAAGATATTATGAGATGCAGGTGAAATTTTGCGTCGACCTGCACCATGTCAACGCCTCTTGTCAAAACCTAAGATATCATGAGATGCAGTTTCAACGCGTTGTGTCAAGAATTTAGCATATTTTCACATTATGACAAAAAGCTTTGACTCTAGATCTGCATGCGGTGTTAACCCATCTTGTCGCAATTGTGACAAAATGCAGCAGTTGTGACAAAGCGCTTTGAGTCTACATACTATGGTGGCTGATATCTGCCATGTCGTATCATCGTACTATCGCGCTATTTTTACTGACGCGATGGTACGATGGTACGATGCGATGACACGATGCGATGGTACGATGGCACGATGCAATGGTACGATGCGATGGTACGATGGCACGATGCGATGATACGATGGCACGATGCGATGGTACGATGGTACGATGGAAATTCCTCCATCGTATCATCGTATCATCGTACCATCGCATCGTACCATCGTACCATCGTGCCATCGTACCATCGCGCTTCGGAAGAATTGCTCAACTCGTTTGATCAAACGAAAGTCATGCGCAAATAAATTATATTGATTGATTTTTAATTGTTTTCATCGTGCCATCGTACCATCGTATCATCGTACCATCGTGTCATCGTACCATCGTATCATCGTACCATCGTACCATCATGCCATCGTACCATCGTATCATCGTACCATCGTATCATCGTACCATCGTACCATCGTATCATCGTTCCATCGTACCATCGTATCATCGTGCTACCAATTGGACGCAATGAAGACAACTCTGACAACTCTGTTGGCTCAATTCCTGGTTATCTCCCCTGATTCGAACATTTCGAGATAGATACGAATTTCCCTCCAGTTACCTCAATGTTAAAATCTCCGGCCATGTCCATTGACGTCACGTCCGGGTCAAAGGTCACGCCCCTTGATTAATAGACCTTCACATATTGTGAATGCATACCGTGCAGAGGCAGAAGCGTTGATTTGATGGAGCTGAATTTGGGGTCACGCCAAGATTTTATATAGTTTCCCAATATATGTAATTGCAAATCGCCTATTCAAATGAATAAATAATGTTATCTCATACATATGATGTCGTACTATCACAATGTCACTCTAATGGTTGAATAAGAAGGCTAGTATATGATCATGCATATCCGCCCATGATCATCCCATCATAGTTACATTAACCCTACCTGACCTTGGGGGGCGGGGAGGGGGGGGGGGGCGAGTCACTATTCTTATTTAGAATAGTCAGATATGGTGAATATTCTTACCATCAACCGAAGTTGTCATCATAACCAATAACATCTCCCACCCGCTTCAAGATATATGTACACCCTCTTCTCCATCTGCCCACCCCACCCCAGTTCGGTAACCCTATCCGGTCTGGGTCATTTGGAGTGTACCGCAGCCTGAGAGGGGCGGAAAGTGGCCTCTCCCCACCCTTTTATATATTTCCGCTATCCCTAAGGCTAGAGTGCTTAAACTTACTACAATATACCTTTGGGTCAAACTTTACTAGCCAAAAGACCAAGATGGCCCTAATGATGACGCCACATTGACGTCATTCTCAAAAAAGGCATTGGCGACTTTTAAGTCAGATTATTTGATTTTATATTTATGTGTTTTCTACACTAAATTCGTATGATAAATTAGCAAATAATAAAATAAGTTTTATCCACTTTTCCGTACAGAAAAGCAACAATTTTGAAGAAATAATACGAAAACATCCTTTTTTCTGGTACCGCACATGACCGCCACTTTGAATTTACTCATGATCCCCTGCTCGTGAGGTTATGCAAATAGGCTCAAGATGACCCCAATATGATAGCCACGAAGTTTCAGCTCTCCATTTTTGGCGTTCCGGAGATATCGCGGACAGTTTGGTAGGAGGGCATTTTGGCCTCCCCTCCCCCAGGCCTGATAGGGTTAATGGGGGGAGGGAGGGAGGGGAGTAGTATACAAAGGCTAAATTGAGTCGAATGCTCCACACTGCGCATGCGTGTGACGTCATTAACCTGGGAAAAAGGGTATGTGCGCATGCGTGATGTGGAGCAACGTGGAGCAGAGGTCAGTGAGTGCAAGATGTGGGAGGTGGGTACAAGATGGCCGCCATGTGGGAGGTGGGTACAAGATGGCCGCCATGTGGGAGGTGGGTACAAGATGGCCGCGAGTGTCAGTGAGTGCAAGATGTGGGAGGTGGGTACAAGATGGCCGCCGTGGGTGGTGGGTGGAACGAAAAAAAAAGTTCCGGCAAAAAAAAAAAAAAATGTATTCATCCGCGGTGATGCGGTTTGGCCGTGGTTTTGGCGGTAATTCGGTCTCGGGAAAAAGCTTCCGCGGAGAAAAAGTAGTCCCTAGATAAAATGGTCCGATTGGGTCGAGTGAGGTATCAAAGTGAAGCTTGGGTGAAGGGGCATCTAATGGGCTAGGTGTGGGGTTGAAATATCGGCATTCTGCGCATGCGCGGT
Source organism: Hanleya hanleyi (assembly GCA_036873755.1). Taxonomy (NCBI): domain Eukaryota; kingdom Metazoa; phylum Mollusca; class Polyplacophora; order Lepidopleurida; family Hanleyidae; genus Hanleya; species Hanleya hanleyi. The sequence continues at coordinate 4,497 of JAVTVY010035311.1, read as the reverse complement.
GACCGAAGGGTATGAAAATAGCCTTTTTGGAGCTAGGGGAGCCCCTAGTGTACCGATGGGGTCGAGTGAGGTATCGATGTGAAGCATTCGTGAAGGGGCATCTGATGGGCTGGGTGTGGGGTTGAAATATCGGCATTCTGCGCATGCGCGGTTACCGAAGGGTATGGAAATAGCGGTTTTGGAGCTAGGGGAGTCCCTAATGGGCCAATGGAGTCGTAGGAGGTATCAAAGTGAAGGTGAGGAAAAGGGCTATCTGATGGACTGGGCGTGGGGTTGAAATATCGGCATTCTACCATTGTATACAGGTGCCTTATACCATTGTATACAGGTGCCTTATACCATTGTATACAGGTGCCTTATACCATTGTATACAGGTACATCTGACCATTGTATACATGTGCCTTATACCATGGTATACAGGTGCCTTATACCATTGTATGCAGGTGCCTTATACCATTGTATACAGCAGAAATTGTCTTTGTAACGTCTTATTGTGACATCATGGCATTATTGTTGTTTTGTGACACTGTGGAACTGTAAAAATTCCATGAATGGAAAAGAATGATAAAACCCATTAGTGCATAATATTGCTCAAATAATGCCAACAGAAAACTCAGAGTCAATTTAAATATTTATTTGTATTGAGCAAATTACAAGAATTTCGAAGAGAAAAGAGCCGAAATAATGTCTGTCTGTCCTGGAAATCAGCTGATCAGCAACAAATCGACATCTCCGTGACCTTCAAGGAGATTTTGACATTAGGTTTTACCCGCTTTTATCACAAATCATTATAAAGAAATTGTCACACCCGGTGAACTCCTGAAACCCACATCCTACCCTGCTAGTCTGGTGATAATAAAATTTAAAGATCACATGTCCAACACATACTCACATAATGAAAGCAAGAATCGAACTTGCGCACCCCTCGAGATGAAGGATACCGTCCATGTTTCATTTTTTGAGGTGTACTGAAATGCTCTCTCTAATTTATGCCCCGGTATCTATTTTCACATATAGGTTGAAGATTTATATCGACACTGCTACACACTTTTCGACATGTGTTTTCACTTTCGATGAAAGCACAAAACAGTCTAAAAAATTCACCTACGCTAATATTTTCTGGTGTTTTGTAGAATATAGATTCGCGTTCATTTCTATTTCGTCAAGAAAAAATGTTTTGTAGAATATAGATTCGCGTTCATTTCTATTTCGTCAAGAAAAAATTTTCATCTCGAAAATTGGCAGATCATGAGATTGAAATGTTCTCTCTCTCTCTCTCTCTTTCTCTCTCTCTCTCTCTCATTTTATGACATGCAAGTATAGTACTAAAGTGTAGCTTACCTGATAAAAGAAGTTTAGTCCAGATGTATACCTATATCCCATACTCCCGGACGTTTGATGCATATCTGGGGGCTGTTTTTTTCCTAGGTGGGATATAACACACCATGCATTTGTATGCTAATCGAAATTCACAGATATTTCCACCTTTACGCACTAAACTATGAAGCTAATGATTTTGGTCAGCGGCACATAGATGTTCCCTGGTTTGGTGTCCACATCCCAGCGGTTTTCTGTTTCTTGGCTTGTCACGCATTTTTTCGAAATTCACAGATATTTCCATCGACATATCAGCTGAGCTAACGGCCTCAATTGCCTGCTAGCTCTCTTGTTGCTCACGGTGAGCAAACGTTTCAAGAAATTGATTTCAGTTCCCGCATAACGTCTCCTTCAAGTCCATTTTGAAGAGTCGAGCGTATGAATCGAGTCAAAATAACATGCAATTCATTTGCCTGTCCGGTAAAACTGGTGAGTTGTTGGTTTGCGTTCAGTTTCAAGAAATTGATTTCAGTTCCCGCATAACGTCTCCTTCAAGTCCATTTTGAAGAGTCGAGCGTATGAATCGAGTCAAAATAACATGCAATTCATTTGCCTGTCCGGTAAAACTGGTGAGTTGTTGGCTTGCGTTCGCCGCACACACACACACTGAGGATTTGGCCTCGCGAGACGAAATTAGTTTAACAAAAGTTTCAAGAAATTGATTTCAGTTCCCGCATAACGTCTTCTTCAAGTCCATTTTGAAGAGTCGAGCGTATGAATCGAGTCAAAATAACATGCAATTCATTTGCCTGTCCGGTAAAACTGGTGAGTTGTTGGCTTGCGTTCGCCGCACACACACACACTGAGGATTTGGCCTCGCGAGACGAAAATAGTTTAATATTTTTTTCTCCCGCCTCGCGGTTCAGCCAATGAACTATTAGAAAAGCATATGTGTTTGCATATTAATAAAACCACGGGCGCCTAAAAAATGAACACATTTCATTACACTGTAGCGAATTGTTGCCATTGCACGTGTCAGTCAGTACGTTTTCATATCCACCTCAAATTGACACGGAGAATTTCATTGCCAGTAAAATTGTAAGTTCATTGCGGAAAGAATTGATATTGCATAAATTCCTGCGGAAAATAGGAAGTACACATATATAAAGAATATTGTCTTCACGTAAAAGTTTGTACATTTCAAAAAAAAATTTTCAAAACAAAACAAAAAAATGTGAAGTAAAACCCGTCCTTCGGATGGGAAATCTTCATACGTCAAGTCAACAAAATTTTATTTTTCAGGTAGTGGGTCGAGTGAGGTATCATATTGAAGCTGACGTGAAATGCTTCACAATGATACCTCACTCGACCCGATTGGACCATTAGGGACGCCTCTAACCTCAAAAAAGATTATTTTGAAGATAATTATCAACATCCGGTGAATGAAGATTTTTTATTTTAGAGGTAGTGGGTCGAGTGAGGTATCAAATTGAAGCTGACGTGAAATGCTTCACAATGATACCTCACTCGACCCGATTGCACCACTAGGGGCTGCCCTAACTCCAATAAAGGCTATTTTGAATTTTCTGCGCATGCGCGAAGTCCAAAGGCTATGAAAATAGCCTTTTTGGGGTTAGAGGCGTCCCTAATGGGCCAATCGGGTCGAGTGAGGTATTAAATTGAAGGTGACGTGAAGGAGCATCTGATAGACTGGGGGTGGGCTTGAATTAGGGTAATTCTGCGCATGCGCGAAGATGATATCAAAAATATGAATCTTCAAAAATAGCCTTTTTGGGGTTAGAGGCGTCCCTAATGGACCAATCGGGTCGAGTGAGGTATCAAATTGAAGGTGACGTGAAGGAGCATCTGATGGCCTGGTGTGGGTTGAACTAACAGCATTCTGCGCATGCGCAATCTTCAAAATATCCTTTTTTGGGTTAGAGGCGCCCCTAGTGGTCCAATGGAGACGAGTGAGGTATCAATGTGAAGCAAATCGAGTGCGGTCTTATTTTGAAGCTCTCGTGGAGGAGCACTTGACTACACTAATGGTTCGTCCGTGTTCAATAGTCTGCGCATGCGCAGTCTGGCCGTAGCAGCGAAAGGGGACATTTTGGGTGCTATGTAGGGGTGTGTTTGGGTTAGAGATGAGCTAATCACGGTTCGAATGGGTCGTGTGAGGTGTCAAAGTGAAGCTTGTGTGGGGTAGAGTCAGCATGGTGTGTTTTTGAATGCAAGTCGCGTCAATCTGCGCATGCGCAGTTGGTTGTATTAAGTAAAGTGGCCATTTTCGGACAGTACATGAAGGTATTTGAGATCGACATGGGCTATTCACGGTTCGAATGCGTCCTGGAAGGTGTCATCTTGTAGTTCTCGGGGTGTACATTCCGATTTTGAGGGATGTTCGCGTCATCGGTGACGTCATCGGTACGAGAAGTAGCGAAAGTGGACATTTTCGGGTAGTACATGAAGGTATTTGGGGTCGAGATGGGCTATTCACGGTTCGAATGCGTCCTGGAAGGTGTCATCTTGTAGTTCTCGGCGTGTACATTCCGATTTGAGGGATGTCCGCGTCATCTGTGACGTCATTGATGACGTCATCGGTACGAGTAGTAGCGAAAGTGGACATTTTGGGGGTGCGTGAGGGTGAGTTTGGTGTAGAGATGCACCATCCTTAGTCCGAATGCGTCGTGTGAGGTGTCATTTTGTAGCTCTCGGGGTGTACATTCCGAATTGAGGCATGTCCCAAGCATCTGTGACGTCATCGATGACGTCATCAGTAGGAGTATTAGCGAAAGTGAGCCTTTTTGGGCAGTGCAGGAAGGTATTTGGTGTAGAGATGGACCAACCGCGTTGCGAATGCGTCGTGTGGGGTGTCATGTTGTAGCTCTCGGAGTATACACCCTGATTTCAGGGATATTTATAGCATCTGTGACGTCATTGGTGACGTCATTAGTACAAGTTGTAGCGAAAGCGGGCATTTTTTAGCAGTGAAGGATGTTATTTGGTGTAGAGATGGACCATCCGCTGTCCAAATGGACCGTGTGAGGTGTCATCTTGTAGCAACGCCCACCAACACCATTCTTAATGCTTCAACGCCCTGGTGAAATAGCTCAGAAGCTCTGATATTCCATGGAATTGTCACTAATTCTTCGAAACAAGAAGATTCTTATCCAATCAGAG
>JAVTVY010035310.1:0-15281 GCA_036873755.1 Hanleya hanleyi | reverse complement strand
GTGGATCCTCAGTAAAAAAGTCAAACAGGGCGAATGGCAAAGGCTCCATGTCTTGAATCGAGGAAGATCAGTGGATAATACGTGCAAATTCAGTGTCAAACGAAAGCGAATGTGGTGACGTTGATTGATTGAAATTGTAGTTTAAGGGCCGCTTCCCATACGGATTTCGCGGCCCATCAACTCAATGTTTTATTTAAATTTCACGGTACATTTCTTTGTTAATTTGAGATCTTTTGCAGCGCTAGATATTAAAATAAATAATTAAATAATGAATAACAATAACAATAACAATGAGGAAATATAAATACTAGTAGAGAAGAGTCGCTATGTACAAGTCGTTAAGTCTGTAATTGGTTTTTATACTGGAAAATATTTATTATAATCGCGTTGGTGATTCCTTTGTCTCGGTACCCCAATAGTACGCACAAAGCCGTCCAGAAAAAACTGGGAGAACCAGGGCGTTTTCAGGATTCGTCGAGACGACTTCCCTAACGACGCCCTTGGGAACAGGGTGGGTCCTTCCAGAAATCTGTGCCTGTAACAATTGCTTGGAGTGTGTAGTGGGGTACAGAACGGCAGGTCTACGTCCTATATTACGTGAAAGTCAAAGGATCATATTCTGTTTTGAGGTGTCCGTTCGGTAACATTTAAGTGGTAGCGTGTCCGGTGTGGTCTAGGGTCGAGTATTCTGGTTCTGGGTGTTCTTGCTATGCGGCGTTGTCACTCAAGGCGCTGTAGGTATTCTTGTAATCGTCATCCGTCTTCTGTTTCAGGTCTTGTCCAACTCGTCTGTGGTCTTCGGTGTGCCTGTATCATATGAAATAGAAGGCTTGTAGTCATTCTTGTTTTCTATTGTTTTTCGATGCAATAATTTGATATATCTTCCTCCCAACAACAGGCACGCCCCGAATGTCAGTCACATAATATGAATGGCAATATATAATTAGGTGAGTAAATAGATAAACAAATGAATAAATAACTAAACATTTCGATAGATTCAGTACTAGGTGAATACACAAATAAACGGCACTGTATTATTTCTGTATGCATTATCGTTTGATGGCCATAAAGAATTTGTAGGACAATGAGATAGACGGCCCTCAATATCAAGGTAACTCCGCCATCACCATTTCCTATATTTTATGCCGAATACCGCTCGCTATATGCGATTTGGCCGTGCTAATGTTGTCATGAATTCAATTACATTTGGCCATCGTTTGTTTTGTAGGACAGTGGAACAGACGGCCCTCAATATCAAGGTAACTCCGTTGTTGCCATGCCTATTTTATTTCTAAATGTGTCTTTGACATTTTGGCCGGATGTTATGTATGGACAGTTTATTATGGCCATAATGTTTTGTATGGCTATGGTGGACACGGCCCTCAATATCAAGGTATCTCCGATGCAACCATACCATTTGTTTAAGTCAGAAGAATGATTTGGCCTCTATCAAATCGTGGCATAGTACTTGGTGTACTAGTAGTTGATTATGTGGAAAAAAAGAAAAAAAAAAAAAAAAAAAAAGAATGCTGACTGCGCATGTACGGCGGTAGTATTATATACTGGAGTAATAACCAGCAGTTTTGATAAAATTTATCAAGGACTTCAATACCTGATTTCTAATGGGGGGCTTAGGGTTTAATAACGCTGGTAATGTTAAGGGAGTGTTGAATATTTTTAATTCGTTTCTAAGTGCCACACGTTGTTGGTTGTGGATTGGGCATTCAAGTAGCACGTGTTCTATTGTTTCTTCTACATTGTTGCATGCGGTACAGAGTGGTGAGGTGTTTTCAGAAGCATGGACAGATGTGATTTAAGTCCGGTTTTGCCTAGTCTTAATCTGGTGATTATGCGGTCATCTCGTTTATTGTCTAACTGGAGTCCCTGGGCTTGTCTTTTATCTCCATCAAGGATCTTATGTAACCACCGTCCACGTTCTTCTTCGTTCCATTCCTTTTGCCACTTGCTATCTATTTTGCGTCTAATGATAGTGTTGAGTTCTTTATATCCTAATCCTATTGGCACATCGTGTGTAGTTTTAGCAAGACTGTCTTTTGGCAGTTTTGTCGGCTGCTTCGTTACCTCTGATGTTGACATGCGCGGGGACCCATGCTAAGATGGCGTCTATACCCTCGTTGTGTATTTGTGTACATATACATTCTATTTTGTGTATGAGATCAGGTCTACTGTCAGATATAAAATTTTTGATTGATGTGAGTCCACTAAGGGAGTCACTGAGTATCACCGCACGGATTGGTTTGTGCTCGATGATCCATTCGAGAGCCTTAATTATAGCAATCAGTTCACTAGTGTATACAGACATATTGTCTGGTAGTTTGAAACCATTTTGTATGTTGAGCTCAGGTATAACAAAAGCTGATCCTGTGTTATTACTTGTGTTTTTCGATCCGTCTGTATAGATTTTTAAGTAATTTTTCCAGTTTTGGTTGATATATTCAAGGGTGGTGGCTCTTATAAAGTCTGGGTTGTCCTTCTTTGTGAGGTAGTCGTGAATACTTGTGTCCACGTGGGGCGACTCTAATTCCCAGGGTGGTGTAATGATTTTGTCTGTGTCGCAGATGTGTGCGATGGGAATTTCGTGCTCTTGGAATAGGTTATTTACGGTATAGCCGAGGGGGGCGGAGTCTTTTTCCCAGTTTTTCTTTAAATATTCATATTCACTGTTTTCTTCAAACATTTTGTGGCATGGGTGATTATCGCCCTTCCTGCATATTTCAGGGACAGTTCCTCTCGTCTTAAACGAAGAGGTTTCTCATTGGTTTCTATTTGAAGACTACATAAGGCGGTTCCCTTGAAGGCTCCAGTAGCAATTTTTAGAGCAGAATATTGGATGCTGTCTATTCTTTTTAGTTGTGTCTTACATGCTGATTGGTATGCGATGGACCCGTAATCTATTTTTGACCTGATTAAGGTTTGGTATAATTTTATCAGACTATATTTACTCGCTCCCCAGTTTGTCCCAGACACACACCTCATGAGGTTCAGGTCTTTGTTGCACCGAAGGACTAGTTCGTCGATGTGGTCTTTCCACGTGAGTTTTCTGTCAAAGATCATACCTAGGTATTTAACACTATTTCTGAATTCAATTTTCTGACCTCCTAGTGTTAGGTTAACGTCAATGTGTTTATTGTTTGAAAATATAATGCCCGTTGTTTTTAGGGCGGAAAATTTGAAGCCCCATTTATCCGCCCAGCCGCTAATTGTATCTAGTGTATTTTGCATTATACCTGTCAATTTTTTTATGGAACGTGCGGTTTTCCTGAGGGCAGAATCGTCAGCAAATAGAGACTGTTCTACTTCTGGGTGTTTGGTGTCAATTTCATTGGCTAGGCCATTGATGAGGATGTTAAAAAGGGTGGGGCTTATGACGCTTCCCTGAGGGGTACCGTTGTCTAATTCATGGTCGGTGGATAGGGTGTTTCCTATGCGAACTTTAAAATTTCTATTGTTTAGGAAGTTTTTTATCCAGTGTTGCATTCTCCCCTTAATTCCAAGTTTGCTTAATTGAATAATTATGCCGTCCTGCCATACAAGGTCAAATGCTTTTTCTATGTCTAGGAAGATACCTAATGTGTACTGATGTTTGGCATTCCCCTTTTTTATTGAGTGTTGTAACCTGGCTATATGGTCTAATGTACTCCTGTTCTTACGAAAGCCGCTTTGGGTTTTGTTTAATAAGTTATTGTTTTCCATATGAAATTCCAGTCTATTTTTTACCATGGTTTCCATTATTTTGCATAGATTTGAAGTGAGAGAAATTGGGCGGTAAGAATTGCTGTCTGATGGATCTTTACCTGGTTTTGGGATTGGAATAACGATTGATGTTTTCCATTTACTTGGAAGTTGTTTGGTCTGCCAGCTGACATTAATTAGTTTCAAAATTAGTTTCTGTGTTTTATTTGGTAGGTGTTTAAGGATCGTGTATCCTAGTTTGTCTTCACCAGGTGAGCTCTCTTTTTTACAGTGTATAGCTTTGCGGTATTCATTAATGTTGAAGTCTGCATTGAGATAGTTTTCTAAATGATCATCCAAATCGTTTTCTATCGTTGTTTCCTCCTTAATTTTTCTGAATTCTGGTTTCAGGTTGCTATCGCTACTGTTCGAAGCGAAAGATTCGGCGAGGTGTTCTGCCTTTTCCTTGTTCGTTTTTTTAGTTTTGTTCAGTACAGGGACTGTGTTTGTTAACTTTCCTTGTATATTTTTTATTTTGTTCCATACTTTTTTTGAATTGGTTTTGGTATCTATAGTGTTGCAAAAGTCTTCCCAGCATTTGGATTTAGCTTCTTTGACACTTTTTCAGCTATGATTTTGAGTTCCTTGTAGTTCGCGTGATCACTTTGGAGCCTACTTTTTTTAAATTTTCTTAGTGCCTTCTTTTTGGCCGCAATATTCTTTGCACACTCTGGGTTCCACCAGGGTACCGGGTTTTTGTTGTGGCGCTGTTGTGATATCGGAATATATTTTTGTGCTATTTTTAGTAGTGAATTTGTAATGTTTTCATTAAACATCTCTGGATCGGAATTGAATATCTCGTCATGATTTAGGCTTTGACAGTCTTTCTGGAAGCTTTTCCAGTCGGCTTTGGAGTACTGAAATTTTGGAGGGGCGTCTATCCTTTCAGAGTCCGGTTTTATACTAATTTTCGTCAGAATGGCGAAGTGGTCGCTGTCAAGCGTGTCGGGAATCACTTCCCATTCGGATTTAATAGCTAGATCAGGGGAGACAATAGTTAAATCTATTGCAGATAGTTTACCGGTGTTCATGTCTATTCTCGTCCCGTGGCCATTATTTAAATAGCATAGGTTGTTTTGGTCAAGCCATTTTTCCACTACTTGACCTTTTTCGTCTGCTTTGGTGCAAGTGTCGTCCCAAATGGGGTTATGACTGTTGTAATCACCGCATATGATAATAGGAGAGTTAAATTTCTTTGTGATGTTGTCCAGTTCTTTTGGAGAGATTTTCTTTAGACTTCCTGGGGCATATAAATTAATGATGTTAATAGATTTGTTATTGAAGAAGACCTGAATAGCGTGCCATTCGAGATCGTCACTGGTAGGGCTTTTATCTAGTTCTATGTGAATCAGGTCCTCTTTTATTAATATGAGGTTCCCCCCTAGTGCACCTGTAAGTCTGTCTGATCTATACGGCTTATATCCGTTTATTGTAAATTTATATTTTCCTGGCTTCAGAAAAGTTTCCTGAACACAAATTATATCTGGGCTGATTTCATTTACTAAGACTTTAAGATTGTCCCCGTTTTTCGCGATGCTTCGGGCATTCCATTGGAGTATGGTGAGTTGTTTGTTGAAAATTGGGTTGTTATGTATTACGCGGTGGGTCTAACCTATTGTCCCGGGTGTTCTCATATAGAGGTGTTGAGAGCGCTATTGTTTTTCTTGGGAGTTGATGTTTTTCTTTTGTATTTTGGATTGAATCCCCATGCTATTATTTCTTTGGGGTTAAATTCCTAATTCAAGAAGTCTTGAGCAATGCGGGCTATTATGTCAGCTTTGTTTGTTTTGAGGTTGGCATTGTGGACTGAGTTAATAACAATGTTAATAAAGCCTAGGAATTCGATTTTACTCATGCTAATTGTTTCGGGCTTGTCCGCGGTTTCTGGCTTCATTGTTTGTTCTGTCACTGGTGCCTTATTGTTAATCACTACTTCGCTCACAGGTTTTCGCAGGTCTATTGTTTCTCTGAGTTTTTGGTTCACTTTTGTTTCTCTGACTGCTTCTGCGTAAGAGATGCCTTTGTCTGCTATAATATACTGGACTGCCTTAGCATTTTTGTAGTAAATACAGCCTTTCCAGGCGGAGCTATGATTCTGTTTGCAGTTTGCGCATTTTTTATGGGTTTCTGTGCAGTGCTCGTAGCTATGGGGCCCTGAACATTTGGGACATACAACGCTGGCTTTGCAGTTTCTAGCTGAGTGAGAAGAAATTTTTTGGCAATTAAAACATCTTTTGGGGGTTTCATAGAAGGGCTTGACTGTGATGTTACGTAACCATAGACAGACAGTATCTGGAAGTTTATTTCCATTGAATACCAACATTATGCTAGTTGTATCCGTTTTGTCCTTTTGCAGTCTTTTAGCGAATACTACGTTTTGTTTCGAAAGAGTAGTTCTAATATCGTCTAGCTTAACACTTAAATCAATACATAAATTACGCCTTTGCGTTGCTCTCTTTTTTGCTGGTACTGTTTTACTGAGACGGGTTTGCCAGCTAGGAGGTCTAACCTAAGTAGTTTTTCATACTGTGTTTTAGAATGGCAGTGGATTTTGAGGTCTCCTCCGGGTAATTCATAGACTGTTTTGACGTCTCCGGCTTGTTGTTGGATGTCTTTTGCAACTTTGGCTTTGGGTAAGCTCGTGGCTTTGATCTGAGTAAGGCTGTGAATGATAGCCACAAAATGTAAAAGATTAGGCCTTTCGGGTAGTGCTCGTTGTTTTTTGGTGGGTGGGGATTTTTCCGTGTTGATTTCCTCGCTGCGCTGGCGTTTTCTGTTTGCCGACTGATCAGATGCAGGGGGTTGGGACATTTTGTGGTTATCGGGGGGAGGTTGACTTGGAAACCAAAAGTGTGGTGTTATTATACAGAGTGAATTAAGTGCAGTAATTTGAATGAAAAACTTAGCTCTGGTCTATAATCCGTCTTGAGTGTAGGCTTGTCGATTTCTTCCGTTGTTTTGGTAGGTAAAGTGAAGTCCTGCAACGCCCGTGACGTTTTCACAGTAGCTGCCATTTTAATGTTATGGTCTGGCGTCCAACTGCGCATGCACGCAGCAGGGAATTATGGGAATAGAAATTCTATATAGCGCGTCAGTTCAACAGCCAATCAACTGTCGATAACGGTATGCAGCAATACAATTGTGCCCCCCAACCCCCGCGAGCCCTTCTGTTCACGACATTATCATAAACTTCTGCTTATCCTGTTTATTTGGTGTGCTTTTGTTATTATTTGCGATTGTATACAGATATGAGGGCACATACATTGTATGTACTTTTAATACAATAAATCGAAATTGCTTACAAGACTATATAGTTACCCGCGGCTATTTACCATTTATTATTTCTTCATTTAAAAATGAGCGGGAATATATATATTAACGATGCGTATTTTTTCATGGAAATAAATGCAGTGTGTTATTAAATGTGTTGCGGAATCCGTATGAGGAGCTGCCGTAAAACCAAAATTTCAATCAATTGCAATAGTTTGGGTCAATCTGTGTTTACGTACGGCGGTAACATGGAAATCAGTGTGTATTATCTAGTTGTTTTTCTATGGTGTTGTGTAAACAGTTCAGTAAATATATAAACAACAATATTTGCGTGTTGTCGAAACTACTGTTTTGCACTATTTTGCCAGTCGTGATTCGGTCAACCTCGAAACAGGGTAAGTCATGTGGCGGGTGCAAACAATTCTTAACTGCTCTTCTTTCAACAAACAAGACTGCGGGAGGTTCCAGTGAAAGGCCTACCATTGAATAATACTTTCTTGTATTGTTGACCACTGACCAGAAATCAACAATCCCATAATCAACTCGTCAGACAAGTGTTATCTTTTTGCGGCTTTTCGCTGGATTCCTGGGGTACAGTCAATTAGTCATGTTAACCTTTAACTCAGACGTGTCACTTAGTCTTTGCCATACGTAATGTAGCTTATTGTCCAATTATAAAGACTACCGGTATTTATTCAACACTTCAATGCCATATGTTTATCTATTTACTTTCATCTTTTAATTATTTCAAATGTGTCCAGACATTTTAAATATGTAGAAAATATTAAGATATTTCTTTCGTCATTTATAAAGTGATCGTATGATATTATTTTCGTTACTTTGGGATTAGACTCTCTTGATATAGCACAGATACTGGTGTTGGAAACTTGACTGACCCCGTGCAGAATCATACCAACCAGAACATAATATATAGACAATCACAATACATGCGACATCGTCCGGCTTAAAACTCATTCGCGTACGGTAACCCAGAAAATCTGGCTGTGATTGGTAAACTTAGGGTAAGGGGGCGTGGCATTCCTAAAGGGGTCAGCAAAAAAAAAAAAATAGACTCCTTAGCCGATGTTTTCGGGCTATCGCGTACGGTAACTGTGAAATTACCATGTGCAAAAGGCTGCGTCAGAAAGGTTTCCATTCAAATCTGTATTATTTCTGGATTATAGCATGTTTGGAGAGCCATCAAATCATCGCATGCGGATGAAATCCTCCAAATGTACCCCACACTTTGTTTTCAAAGTTTTCTAACGCATTCGTCGGTAAAGATCCCATGTTTTCGTCAGTACACGCTTCCTGTGGCTTGCAGCTGTGACTGAACCGTCACATCAACCTATCACAATGATCCACTTTTCTCACGCGACGTCAGTTAGTCAATCAGATCGTGCGAAAAAGAAAATACATACGCTCGAAGTGCGGTACAAAACAAATGGAAATCTTTTTTCGCTAAAGTTGGGAAGGTTTTTCATCTTGAGATAGGCATATTTTATCGGGGATTCCTCTGCCCTGCAATAAAAATATATGTTACTATGATCTCTGAAGTCTTACGTAAAGTTTGTGTATTTTTCAATTCAAGTTGTTGTTGTTCATCGAAGATTTTGTCGCCGTATCCAAACGCAAAGATATTTATATTGATAACTTGTATCATCGTTTAGATAACATATTGAGAAACAAATGTAGTACTTTGACAGAATTTCCCAATCAGGTTTAAAGGTAAACTATTCAGCGGCTCTTCTGTACATATCAATAGGACTGCTGGACAATAACGATGAGTGTTTGGTATTGTTATATTTGATCTGCTAATTAACCTCATTAATTATCCTGCACCTCTCTACATGCTCAAACTTTCCTTGAATAATGTTACAGAGTGTGGGATAATCTCAGGCTTAATTGTAGTATTTACTCAGACGTGTCAGTCTAATAGGACTTCATAAAACATAAGAAGCTTATTGCCAATGAAGGGTATTAACTGCATGTATCACCTCTTAAGTTTGTTTATAATATACCTCCCATAGTCTCAGACTTAGCCTGCAGCTGTGAGTATCCCTATAAATTCTGCGGGGACATCGATCAAGGCACACATCGACATCGACCCCTTAAACTACAATATCAATCAAGCCTCACTTTCTCACTTGTTCATTAAGATGTCTGACCGTCCTGGTCGACGTTACAAGCGTTACCTGCAGGATCCGGGTGTATCTATGCCAAAGAGAACAAGAATTCGACGAATTCAAGCCTTTTCCAGACAGCAAGCAGCAGAAGAATTGGTCAGTATACTATTATATGTATTGCGTATTTTATTGATTGTTGATTTTAGTTGGAATTACATGCACATTGTTAATTATTACCCAAGCATGTACCCCAATTAAATCATAGAGAAACATTCATATCTGTAGTGTCACGTATGCCTATGATTTTCTGTTATATAATTTCTAATATTTCTTTCAGGAGACTGAAATCCATGTGTCGCATAATTCCGATCCTGTCATTGAATCAGACCAAACGGAATCAGATCAAACAGAAGCTGATCGTGTTGTACCTGAACCACAGCTAGCATATGGCATTCCAGAGGTAATTTAGAAATCGTCTTGAGATCAGTAATACATGGCTAAGTGCATATTAAAATAATAATCAAACTTAAACTTAAGTAACATAAACAGTTCTTACTATATATACTTGATATATATCGTTTATAGATTTTTATTCAAAAGACAAGCCATCGACAGGTATAGTTCATTAAATGTGTATTGTAAATCATACATCCTAAATTTTCTTGCTTTTTCTCTTCACCCAGAATTTTTCGAATGACATGACCTCTCCAACAAACAATGATGCTGTGGATTTGGAAACACATCCCCCTGATCAAGCAGATATTCCAATTGAGGTAAATATATCATTCTAATATCGTAATACGAAGTACTGAAATGTATTATAATATAATGCTGTAATTGTTATCATTTTTCATAATAGACATGATGTAATGAACATGGTATATTACTACAATTCATTGCTAAAATTGTATTTTTGATCAAAATCATCAATAATGGTAATGAAACAACAATGCGAAATTTACTCCCGCATCTTCAACAATCTCCTTCTTGCTTTATTACTAAAAATGTTCTCGGTTTGCTTACAGCTTCCTCTGAATGACGGACATGTCTTGGTGGATTCTTCTATAAACCGAAAGGAGAGTCTTCTGCTTTTGGAGGCTTTCACTCTTAGACACAAGCTGACTGCAACAGCATTCGAGGATCTGCTTCGCCTGTTCAACACCCACTTTCCAGGAAGTGTACCAGGAAGCAAGCACTTGTTTGACAAGGAATTTTCTTCTCACAGAGATGAACTTGAGAAACATGTGTTTTGTGGAAGCTGCTTCGGTTATATTGGACTGGAAGGAACGTCTTGTCCCGACTGCGATGAGGCCATAGATATCGAGACTAGCCTAAAACGTGGAAACTATTTCATTGTTTTGCCACTCAGACAGCAGTTTGTGGATTTACTCCAGGCAAAAAGCTTGTACGAGAAGCTTCAATTCCCCAGTGCGTCCACTGCTGATGTATACTGTGACATCACAGATGGAGAAGAGTACCAGAGACTGTTGAACACCGGTCATATCCGTGAGCGTGATCTGACATTCATATGGAACTGTGATGGTGTCCCTGTGTTCCGTTCATCCAACTATGCAATCTGGCCCATCCAGTGCACAGTGAATGAACTGCCAATTAACATGAGAAAGAAAAACATTCTGCTAACCGGTATATGGTTCGGGCCCCACAAACCAAGAATGGACACGTTTCTCAACCCATTTGTCGCAGAATGTCGCCAGCTTTGCTCGGACGGTTTCTCATGGGTGAATCCAATCACAGAGACGACCGAACTTTCTCATGTACACATGCTTGTGTGCACTGCAGATGCTATTGCCCGGCCCACTCTACAAAATACCAAGCAATTCAATGGCATGCACGGCTGTGATTGGTGCCTTCATCCTGGAGTGAGTGTGGAGAGGGGAAAGGGTAGTGCACGGGTATACCCATTCACCGTTCCAGAGCCAACGCTGAGAACAGAAGAATCACATCGAGCTAGTGCTTTAGAAGCCATTAGGACTAATATACCAGACAACGGTGTGAAAGGGCCTAGTATTCTGATGTTAGTGCCATGTTTCGGCATCATAGCTGGCTTTGTACCGGATTATATGCACTCAGTACTCTTGGGTGTTACTAGACAACTGGTCCTTATGTGGTTACAAGGCACGGGGAAGGACTGGTACATAGGTAACCAGAAAGATGATATTGATCGGAAGATCTTGGCACTTACTCCACCAAATGAGATGACACGACGGCCACGTTCCTTACATCTTGTGAAATACTGGAAGGCATCAGAGTGGCGTTCTTTCCTTCTATATTATGGATTACTGGTGATGAAAGGCTTTCTACCAAACAAGTACCTGGCTCATTTTTTTTTACTAGCTCACTCCATCCGGGCACTTGTGTCGACGAGAGTTACACTGAACGATGTGCATTTAGCTGGACTCTGCCTCAATAAATTTGTTTTGAGAACTGAACAGCTCTATGGACTAGAATACATTACTTTTAACATTCATCAGTTGACGCATGTGGCGGATAGTGTCCGGTCATGGGGACCACTATTTGCCACTTCAGCATTCGTGTTTGAGGGAAACAATGGGTTCCTTCTGAACCAGTTCAGTGGGACTCAGTATGTGCCAACCCAGATCTGTGGTGCTGCTCTTCTCTGGCATGACATGAAACACAAGGACTTAGCCCGCCAGCAATCATCGTCTGCTCCAGCTGTTGATGCTTTGATGGAGAAACTTGTTCATGGCACAAAAGGACGAAAACGCGTAAGCAATCTTGACGACCATGTCACAGCTCTGGGTCCACCTTGTTTAAAAAAGTTACCAGCAACACATTCTATTGCTTTGGACAGACTTTTCGGTCATCGAATGGTCCGAGAATGTGAGTCATATTCACGTTTTATACTTGATAAACTATATCTCTCTACTTCAACCTATACAAGAGCAACAAGCCGAAACAACTCTGTTGTTCAGCTATCAGATGATAGTTTCATGCAGCTGGAGGAACTTGTTGCGATGAAACCGATTTCCTGCAGTTGTACCATGACGTGTGCCTGTGACAAACAGCCTGTGATATTGGGGAGAGAACTTATTCCGTATGGACACTGTTTGTACAGAGACAGAGATCTACCAGTGCAGTCGGACTTCATGTTTACTGTCAGACTGTCAAATTGTATCAAGGCTATTCGACCAAGTGCTATTAAATGCAAGGCCATCTTCTTTCACGTGGATGGTCGATATTTCGTCACCTCTCTACCGAACCCTTATGAGTATGATTAATTCATATTTTGATCAAGTGTTTATATCGATGTGCACATGCTGATTACATGTAAATGCTATTTAAGCTCATAGATCATTCTTATTGTAAATAGTCAAATTACATGATGAAAATATTACATGTTTCATCACCATTGGGCCTTATTGTATTTTACTATATGCCTGGATCGTATGTAAATAAAACAAACATTGGTTGGAATCATGAAATAATGTTGTTATTCAATTTTATAATTGATACAGAAATAGAATTTAGTTAATTTTTAAGAACAATTTTCTTACTTGAGTGAAACAGATGAGGTTCTTTGATTCAGTAGAGAGAAGTACAATTTTGGTATATTCTATATATATCATGAAAATATGCCTGCCATTTTTAGAAGAGAAAGTGCTAACCATATCTTCCAATGTTGTGGATATTTCGTAAAACTGTCTTGTAAAAATACTTTCCAAATGCAAACTGATTTTTTGTCCTACAGGCAAACTTATTCTTACAAGATCCTGTAGGACAGCTGTCCTGCAGGATCTTACAAGATCTTGTAGGACAGCTGTCCTGCAGGATCTTACAAGATCTTGTAGGACAGCCAGATTTGTCCTTCAGGATCTTGTAGGACAAAAAAACTGTCTTGTAAGATCTTACAAGATCTTGTAAGAAAATTTCAAATCCTACAAGATCTTACAAGATTTTTTGGTAAGGGATCGACCAAATTGGGCGGTATGACGTAATAGTGTTACGTAATTAGGGTTTTGGGTCGTCATGACCTGGGTCGCGTCGACCTTTAAGGGGCCGTGATCGGGTTACCGGGTCGAGTGATGTCTATATTTAGCAGTCACGTCTATTTTTAGCAATCCCTTTGTTATCTATAAATAGATACATCACGTGACTCATTGACGGCGATTAGGATAAAAGGAGAGCGTTTTCGGTCTCAGTTACCAAACACTCTTAGACGCACTCACTTGTGTACACGTTCTCGCAGCAACTATGATTCCTCTGGCTTACAACGTTTGTGCGGAAATCTTCGGAGAAAATGGTACGGCAAGACTGCGTATTATCAGTCACGGAGATGTAGCGGACTCGGCCTTCGTAAAGTGTATAACGATGACTACCAAAGCTTGGGACAATGTAAAGTTCTACGCCTCGACGATAGATGTCTTCGTCAGCCGTAATGTACAGACGCCTGAACCGCTATACCTGGACGATGACGTTTACCTTAGCCACAACGTGTATGAAGGGAAATCCCAAATACATCTAAGAAGGTGGAGTAAATGTGACTATAACCAGAAGAAAGTCTACCCAACAAAGGAGGGCATCACACTGAACTCTGTCTTGTGGAGTGCTCTGAAAGCCAAAGCTCCAGACATCGACTCCGAGCTGAAAGAAATGACGTCTACTGTTCAAGCCTGCGCGTCAGGGGCTTTCGACGACGAGGACATGGCCAATCCTCGGCCCACGCGCAAGGTCAATCGTCGGAAACAATTTCTACAGCACGCTATAAATAAGGCGTACCTAGAAGAGACTGTATCCATGATCGCAGAGATAACGCGTGAACGCTGCGCAGGGTGTGAAATAGACGACCCATCCCAAGATCACCACGATTGCATGATGATCGACCCCGACGAAATGGCTGAAGTACACTTCGAGGAAGCTCTACAGCGTATTGATGAAAAGGCGGTCATGAAAAACTTTGAAGCCATCATTGAAGGTCAGACAGCAGTAAAGGTACACCCCGTGTACCTGATGAAGTATCAGTGCGAAGACTGGCGTAGCACTGACCTAAAGACTGATGAGTGGAAACGAGATCTCCTGGACACTATTAAATCGAAATCCATGAATTAACTCCAAGAACACTCTGTTTGAACAATGAACTCTTGTCTATTACTAATTTTTGTATGTTCGTTTTATCAGCGCTAATCCCTATACATGTGCAACCCCATCTCTTCTCTTTACGTTTCAATATAATTATGATAACTTATACAATGTGTTGTGTTGTTCAATTAATATTTATGCACGTTGCTTAGTTATTGGTGCGTCATTTATTACTCCACCTCTTAACAGTACGGTCATGAAAGTTACAAAGCTCAATCGTATTTTACGTAAATTGTACTATACACCGTCCAGTCAATCGGGGTATGCTGGAGCTCAGGCATTACATAGAGCGGCAAAAGAGTCTGGTCATAAGATACCATTGATGCGTATACAAGATTGGTTGAGTCGCCAAGATGCGTACACTTTACATAAACCCGCTAGGAAGAATTCTAAGAGAAACAGAGTGTTCGTCGATAAAATAGACGATTTATGGCAAGCAGACTTGGTAGATATGTCTTCTCTTTCGAAACGGAACCGGAATAACAATTTCATTCTTACTTGTATAGATGTTTTGTCTAAATTCGCGTGGGCTATTCCTGTGAAAGTTAAAACGGGTGACAATATAGTCAAAGCCTTACTCCGAATAGCGAAAGGGGGTAGGAAACCTGTTTATCTACAAACGGATGAAGGAAAAGAATTCCT
Source organism: Hanleya hanleyi (assembly GCA_036873755.1). Classification (NCBI taxonomy): domain Eukaryota; kingdom Metazoa; phylum Mollusca; class Polyplacophora; order Lepidopleurida; family Hanleyidae; genus Hanleya; species Hanleya hanleyi. The sequence goes on along the minus strand of JAVTVY010035310.1, from coordinate 372 downwards.
TAACCGAAAAGTGCAGAGTTACCTCCGGAAAAATGAAATTCATTTCTTTCATACATATAACGAAACCAAGGCCAGCGTCGTGGAACGTTTTAACAGAACACTGAAGAACCGTATGTATCGATACTTCACGGCTAAAAATACAAAGCGTTATATAGACATTTTAGATGAACTAGTAGACGGATACAACGCTGCGTACCATCGTAGTATCAAGATGGCCCCTAAAGACGTCGATGAAACGAACGAAATGCAAGTCAGACATAATTTATACGGGGATAATAAGCGGAGTGTCTAGTCCAACCGACGATATAGGTTTGATATCGGCGAACGTGTTCGCATCAGCAAGATCAAAAGAACGTTCGATAAAGGCTATCT
>JAVTVY010035309.1:0-14780 GCA_036873755.1 Hanleya hanleyi | reverse complement strand
TTGACAAATCATTATTATATGATAGCTGTTGATATTAAATTCAAAGTGCACGAAGCCCGGATAACTATAATCTTGAATGGGTTGAATTTTCAGCATTTACAACTCACAAGACCATAATGAGCATCATCGATTCTCGCTGATTAGAGTCAGATTTGGGATTTTTGTGAGTGCAGTGTGTCTTGACACACTCAGTGGCTGGATCCTTAGGGTGTCATCTGCAAAACAAGACTTTGGGTGGCAATGGTATTAGGGTGAAGTGTCGAAATATGGGGGTCTCTATATATAACCCCATGCTTTATATAAATGTTGATTTATATGAAGCATGGGGTTATATATAGAGACCCCATATTTCGACACTTCACCCTAATACCACCGCCCACACCGCCCAAAAAGTCTTGTTTTGCGGGCCTGTGGGTGATACATAGGGATGTGGTCTTGCCTGGTTTGGTATTTCACAGGGAGCATTATCAGGATTATGTGTCGCCTGTGTTTTCATAGGGATCCGATGTGGGCTTGCCTGGTGTGGTATTACACAGGGAGCGTATGGTTTTAAATAAATTCGCCTATGTTTCATAGGGATCCGATGTGGGGCTTGTCTGGTGCGGTATTTCACAGGGAGCATATATGGTTTCAATAAAATTGCCTATGTTTCCATAGGAATCAAATGTGGGGCTTGCCTGGTGCGGTATTACACAGGGAGCATATATGGTTTTAATATAATTACCTATGAACTCCATGGGGATCACGTGGGTCTTGCCTGGTAATTTCACAGAGAGCGGTTGTGGTTTATAAGATAGTTGATTCGTCCGGACACCGAAAGGTTGGCGTTTCAGCATGTCCGTAGGGATCTAGTCATTACAGTTGTTATAATATGGAATAAAGCAGTGGCCGATATCCATTCAAATATTAAATAGTTGTGTTTTATTTGTTCATAGTGTCCGGGCATATCTGAATTATTAACTTTATCATAAATACAATTACATGATAAACCAATTTATCCTGTTGCCTGAACCGAGGGGAGGTGTCGCATCGTTGGGTTATGCCCCTTAGTTACCATCCTCCAACATACAGGTATTCCTTTTCGGATATGCTGACCATCAGAGCATATGGCTTTCTAGAAGAAAATTGTGATGTGAAAATTTCCCATCCGCCTCTCCCTTGAACTTCCCTGACCCTCTTGATATGTTTGGTGCTTGATTTAGAGTACTGATTGAGTAATGTTAGATAGCTTTCATTCCACAGAATGGGTCCAAGAACCGTTATCGTGGCAGCTTTCATCAAAGATGTTCACCTGACTGAAGTATGCTATCATTTTATTTTAAGCTCAAATGATTACAGTTCGGGCCTAATTCAAGTAGTACTTCATGGTGCCCCGAGGGGATGGGATATATATTGTTTCTTTATTACAGTAGGAATAAGGGATGTTACATCTAAACAGATATTGCTTGCTGTCTGGTTTGTTCGTTTTATATTTCAGAAGTACTGCTGATGGTTCTAAGATGACTGGTACTGCTATCTAATATCCGGATTTCTTTTTGCTATCTGCTATCAGGATTTCTGTCACGTGGATCCTTAATATATATGGCTGTTCGCAACTACTCCATTTGTGAGGACGAACCGTAAGGAAAAGCACTGAAGTTCTGAGTTGAAATCCGAAGAACAACAAAATTCTGTGAGTAAGTCAGTCATGGTCCCAATCAGTGCAACAAAGACATTCTGTATATAAATCAGTCGGGGTTTAATTCCTGGCAACAAGTAACTTCTGTGATTGTAAATCGTTCATTTTGTAAGGAGTGCAGCAACAAACTGCTGTGTATAAATTTTCATTTGTCGAGGTTCAAATCTGTGAAATAACAACCAACTTGTGCATATATCGTGCAATACCAGACTTCGAATACGAACCAGTGCAACAACAGTCTGTGTAGAGTTGACAATTTTGTGTGTATGCATAGACTTCAGGGAATAATCCGGGCAACAGTGAACTTCTTGGTTATGGAGGTAAATAAGAGACATTCGTGTGAAAATGACTGCAGTGTGAACCAATTTGCGCTGAACATAAATTGTTTGTGTACCGGTATTATTATGTATTAGTGCCAGAGCACACATTCCTGATCACATATGAGCAATATTTTTGTATCATGACAAACATTTTGAATGAGGAGATTTCAGCAATTTAAATCTTTCTGGATCAGTGCTAAGCTATGCTATGAAATGTATGCTGAATCGGGATCAGAAAGTGTGAAGACATTATTTGTTTAACTTGGTTTCGTCTGAAGTTCTAATGTTTATTTATATGATATATGGATTATGTAAGCCATGTGTGGTATTTTAGCATCTTTAATACCGTAAAAGGGTATATATTAGGGTAAGAGTGAGAAGACAATTGAAGTTGAATGTTGGGAAGGTAGTCAGCTCTAACAGATCCTCACTTTCCTAAATGAGGATCGAGCCGTGTGAAGCATTTGGATATTTGAAAGTGACCACATTTGAGTTGCCAGTAAGAAATGAGTGAGCAGAGATCAATCCTAAGCAGTTTGGCTCAGCCGGCCATATTTGACAAACTGATGAACAGGCAGTACAGGTAATCAACTGATACCAAATACAACTACTTGTCGCAGTTTTGGTGTAACAAAGAAAGCTTTGCCAAGAATGACAATGTTTAGGGCTGGTTACATCTTAAGTAACTGCTTGTGTATTGGAAGATTGTTTGCACATTTATTCTGAAATGTTACAGGTATCTTGCAATTTTGTCGCGGTGTATACTTTACGTTCAATGGCTGGATCCACAGAGGGCAGATAGCGGGAAACATTGCCTATATGGGTGATACATAGGGATGTGGGCTTGCCTGGTGTGGTATTTCACAGGGAGCATTATCAGGATTATGGGTCACCTATGTTTCCATAGGGATCCGATGTGGGGCTTGCCTGGTGTGGTATTACACAGGGAGCGTATATCGTTTTAATAAATTCGCCTATGTTTCCATAGGGATCCGATTTGGGGCTTGTCTGGTGCGGTATTTCACAGGGAGCATATATGGTTTCAATAAAATTGCCTATGTTTCCATAGGGATCAAATGTGAAGCTTGCCTGGTGCGGTATTACACAGGAAGCATATATGGTTTTAATATAATTGCCTATGAATTCCATGGGGATCACGTGGGTCTTGCCTGGTAATTTCACAGGGAGCGGTTGTGGTTTATAATATAGCTGATTCGTTCGGACACTGAAAGGTTGGCGTTTCAGCATGTCCGTAGGGATCTAGTCGCTAGAGTTGTTATAATATGCAATAAAGCCGTGGCCGATATCCATCCAAACATTAAATAGTTGTGTTTTATTTGTTCATAGTGTTCGGGCATATTTGAATAATGTAGATATATTGCGTCCATATTGAAATATTGACTGGAATCGGCTTCAGATGACCGCGATATTGGAATCCAATATGGCCGACACGGTCATATGACCACTTTCATCTATCTAATATTAATATGGCACCTTAAAATAATCCAAGCAGAAAGAAACAGTGCAGGACTCCAGATGCTAATATGAGCTCATGGCGGCCACTTTTGAAAAGCTACCACTGAGACCTACATACATGTAGGAAATATTCGCGGTGGCTCCATATCTAGAAATGCTCGCTAGGCCTAGATGTACATCTTTGCCAAATTGCAAGCGCTGGATGAGCGCAAAGACCTCCGTCACATCAGTGAATAACATAGGGCCGGATGCCAAGCTCAATTTTGCATTTGTTGGACGTTAACTTCACCAATGATAATTAACCACGGATGTGGAAGTCACATCCTCAGCAAATAATTTTTGTCTGATTTGACATGCTTGAAATATTGGGGTATGGAATAGAGTATATTGATGGAAAACCTGGAATAATTTCATAATAATATAATAATATCCTAATTTCATAATAAGGAAGGTCGCCTGTTTTTGACAGCATGGTAATTGTTCTTCCCTCTCTACTAACTGATATCTATAGTATCAATCTGCTGGACGTAACCATTTCTTCAAACGAGGATATAACAATTGCTTGCTTATCGCACCTACGCGCCACTACAGAGTTAATCGTTTCCGCAATTGAATATCTGGCAGGCCAAAATCCTCACTTTTTCGGGGAATAAAAATGATTATTCCTTTATGGCGATAAAATTTTACAAAAAACGAGTAGGTCGAACCCTGTTTTTTCCTCTTTTTTAAAATGCCCATTTGACGGAGAAACTTTCACATGTCTAACAAGAAAATCATTTCGTTTGTTTTCTCTGGATGGTGGGTCGAATTTGACACATTTTCGTACATTTTATTGAGTTTTTCAGAAAAGGTTTTTTGGAGGATTGCGCGTCTTTCCTTTTCAATTTGAATAGATCACTTTTCTCCTGGAATAATGGCATGAGTGTGCCCATTCGGAAAATATATACTTTTACAGAGGTTTTTTAACAGATATTTAAGGCCGAAAACCTGAACCCATGTTTATTTTTAACCGCACATGACTTAGGTGTGGAATGCACGTGTAACTCGTGAAGCATGATAGGAAGTGGAACCCGACTACAGAAGCAAGGCCCATTGAAATGCATTGCAATGAGGGTTCCTCATTATTTCAATGTTGTCCAGAATGTGGCTTCAAAATTTCGTCGGGAACCATAGCAAACCGTATTGAAAATCACATGAGTCGTGGGTTCTCCATATAACAATTATTTGGCGGGAAATTTCACGTTGCTCTCATAGACCTCCGTCTGATCGACGGAGGTAAAAAGGCACAAGTGAGTGGACTAGAAGATCCATGGTCCTAGATCAACGATGAGTTCCAAGCGTTTTCTCGGAAATAAATCGACACATAAAATAATGTATGCCGATTCATGGTTCTGTTTTGACTTTTGTTTCGCATAAGCACGCATCGACATTGGAAAATATCACATGCATTATGCCTGACTCCATTTGCATTTCTGGTTTAAGGATAGTCAGGATCTTTTGCCAAGTCTAAATTTCCATAAATGCCCGCATCATTATAATGACCAAATTTTACAACAAAATGATGCCATGAGACATGAAATGACAAAAAATGTATTTCTTTTTTGGGGTAAAAACGCTTTCAATACCTTTGTGAAGCAAAAATGAAATGACAAAGAATTTCGCCAAGCGACTTTCGGAAAATAAATACAATAACAGGCCAGGAAAAGGATAAATAAAATGACTCAACTAAGTTTTAGAGAACCTACGAGCAAAATTATCCATTTCGCCTGAAGCACGTGATCATTCATTTTCGACTCTGCACGTGTACACAATTGACCGCTGAAATCTCGCCATTTTGACTTCGACTCCACAACGAAATAAAGATAATTCAATAGAAACTAAACTATAGCAGATATCAAATTCAAATTTTCCACAAATACACAGTTAGATACGTAGTTTTCAGCCCATCTGTTGACATAGAAATACAATTTAGCGCTTCGATTTCACACAGTTCGGAATGTGACAGAGTGTACTTCTTTTTCAGACAACGTGAGCCATCACATGTCAATAATATTCATAAGCCCAAATATGCATGCCGGGAATGTCGTCCATAACATGAATAAACATCAAAGAAGCATCATAATTCAGTGAAATATGGTGATATTTAGCATACGAAATATTTAATTCATTGCAGAAACCCTTTCAACCTCTCCCTTACTCTAATACCCAGTCGCATGCTTCTCGAGAGATCGCGCGAGATTTGATAATCTGGTAAAACTGAGGAAAAATTAATTACATCAAATTTAGACAACAAAGATGGTAGTATAGTGAATTTCGGTGAATGGCTGAATGGTTCTGCATTCTGATCGCATGTTCTGAAAGCGTTTATCGATGAAAATGAGTGAGCATAAACCTGCGTAGCTAAATGACATTAACCTTCTGGACCATGTGCCAACAACAACAACACGAAACAACAACAGCACGTTGAATGACTGCCACATTCAGATCTACTTTGACTGAGAGGTGTTCAATTTTGTGCAAAGGCCGGGGTAAATGCATCGGGACCGAAAAAAGTCCACCTGAGCAGGAAGAAATGTGAAACGCCTTTTTTCTGAACGATTCAGTTTGTTTGACCACGTGTAGCGTTCTACATTCCAACAACTTCAAGTAGGTCATCAGAGATGATTCAACTTTATTCGTGACTTGAACAGTCACTACATTTCTTCAATTTCCAAATTTTACAGTAAGGGCCAGTTTCAAGTGGCAGTAGTCCGAATTTTTTAATCCAACATTTCAGCATTTTCGGGGGTATGATTTGTTACGAGGGAGTTTTTTCTTGACAATAATAATATTTTAAGCGATTGGTGGAAAATATTTCTTGGAAAACGGTCGGTTTTGAATTTATATAGTTAATCCTCTGTCATCTACGTCACAACAAAGATGCAAAAGTTCCCAGCTTCCCATATCAAATTTGATTTTACTTTCAGATGTCCTGTCTGGACACACTTATTACAATCTTATCTGGTTATATTTTAATATATATTTCCCAATGATATTCCTATTGCAAAATGTCACACAATACATACAATCCTCTATTCATAGGACCAGGATTCGATTATTTCCAAAATAATATTCTTTGTTGACCTCTCAATAGCAAAGAAACAGACCAATCATATTTTCAATCTTTCTTATCAATGTGGATAAATAATATACGTACTTTTCTCTATCAGTTTGAGATTGATTATCATCGAATATCTTCAAAAATGTCTCTCCGTGATGTAGATGACAGACTGTGACGTAGATGACCATTTTCCACATTTGGTCTACACTGTCCGAGAGATTGAGTCAATCCCACTCAATATTTCTGGGTAAAAATGTGACAGACCCAGGCATTCTGAGTCATTTTCGATTTTCACCCCAAAAAATTGACTCAAAAGGAATCAAAAATTCTGTTTTAAAATCAAATTTGACCCATTTCATAGTGGTCCGTCACGTCTATAACCAAAATTATCAAGCCAGAGTGACTCAATCTTTCTAACAGTTTCGCCCTCGTTAATAGCGATGGTTCTGGGATTTTATCATATTTCAAATTCTCATTTGACACACGCAGTCCTTTAATCCTACTCTTCACTCATATATGGGCTTCGTTTGACATCTCCGTAACGGCAATGTCATCCACGTCACGTTAAATGTCACATACGTCACACAAATGTGATGTAGATGACCGTGATGTAGATGACGCTGAGAACATGATTTGGCTCTTCAGTTCAGAATATTGGTATACTCAGCCTGGGACATTCGGTAAATATGGAGGATGGAGTCCGTAACTAACCTTTTATCTAGAGATAACAGAACTAACACAGATTTTCACTGAGGTAATATCCGTTCGTAGATGACACAGAATAAACATACTCCCTTAGTGTCGGTCAATCTCAGCCCAAAACTAGTGAAATGTGGAAAAGCTATGCACAATGCTTTACACTTTCCTTCAAAAACGTAGGCATTGAGAACTACTGGTAACCAAGTGATCATCTGAAGCCAACTCCACTGCCACCAGAGATCAGGTCAGTTTGCCGTGACGTAGATGACAGACGACGCGGGGACAGAGGATCTGAAGGAAACGTATGAGAATTTATTCAAAATTATAGAATATTTACTTCTCACCTTGCAGGAAACAACAAATGTTCATCATATTCTTGACAATAAAATGAACTGCAACAAGACATACCGCTTTTTAATGTCTTTTTCATCATCGACAGTTTCCTGGAATGCGATAGGGGACATGTATTTTTGTTGGTACAAAGAATCTTAAATTACTCAGAAAAAAATGCAAACGAAGTCTTTTTTATTCGTTAATCGGTAGATAATCTCCCTAGTGTAATCCGTGGCGTGTCCGACTCCTACTCCTCCTCCACTTTACTCACTGCACAGCGGGTCGCATAGGTGTGGCGCGAGATACGGTGGGGCGAGAGATCTGGGGTTTTCGTTACCTGAGATTCCATGGGCCAGGCTTGCACCCTATAGTACAATGGGTCGACTGCGCATGCGCAATGAGTAGTAGTATAGAAAGGGCACGCGATCTCCCTATCCCTATAGGTGTGGCGCGGGATAGGGTGGGGCGAGAGATCTGGGGTTTTTGCTGCCTGAGATTCCATGGGCCAGGCTTGCACCGTACAGTAGAATGGGTCGACTGCGCATGCGCAATGAGTAGTGCGCGATGAGTAGTATAGAAAGGGCACGCGATCTCCCTATCCCTATAAACTAACCCGTGGGGGTGAATGAGCACTCGTCATTATAAATCTTTAAGTTAACGATATACGATGACCACAAACATTAAAGGCCGCCTAATACAAAGATTTTTAGCTGTGGCACGGGGACATGAAAACTGGACTTTACTGTAGAAAGACCCATCCAATACATTTTTGGTCAATTTTGGTCACCAGTCATTTTTTTTTTTTCAAGTTAGTTCAAAGAAATGGTCACATTTCCTTGTGTTTAATGGTGTGTCCCATCTTTCTGAGATAAAATAATGCACGCTTGATAATTTAGTGCCTTTTTGAAAATTTCAACCTGACAAAGAAATGTCAAAATCTCTCCTACTTAACACAAACAAAACAGGCCTATAACACACCACGTCTCGTGGTACGCTCGCGGCGATAATGTCTGATTTTAGATACATCAAAACAAACATGAATACATGATGGCCTGTTTAATACACTTATACTTTAATTACATAATCCACATTCTTTTATTTCACATGTAGATCGAGACATGATTTCTACGTGGAACCCCAGGGTTCGCTGATCCCTCCAAGAAATACACCCCTATGCCCACTCCCCATCCCGCGTAGATCTGTCCTTGAATATAGTGTTTTAAATTTATCTGGATTTGGAATTATTTACCTGATTCATGTGTAAACTGTTGGCAATCTTGGATATTTTACAATCTTATATATAATGTCACGGTACATTGTATCTTACGTTAGGGCTTGCTAACTCCTGTGCTAGCTGAACTAGTTTATCAATAAATTTAAATCAGGTGGCAAGCTGGGTCAAATAAAACTTTTAAATGACGTCCATCATAATTACACACATCATCGTGTATATATGGACCAATAAAGAAGAACAGTCTCCAACTAATTCACAGTTCCATTCTCCAGAAATTTGAAATTGTTTGCTGCTGTCCAATAGTCTGGTTTTGTCAGGCGGCAGAAAATACCAGTAGAGCAAGTTGTATATATCCAAGAACCAAACGCCCCTGGTTCACACTGCGCTGTTCCTGTGACCAGTGCGAGATGTTTTAGTGACAGAGAATGGTGTTTTCACTACAGGATGGGTGGTTTTTCGTCTGTTAGATGGCTTTTTCTTTCATTTTTGGATGCATTTCTCTCCTAATTATAGCATCTTTCTCTTAGGAGTGAATGATTTTTCTTCAGTTTTGCAACTTTTCCATCCGAAGCTTCTGGAGAGACTGAACTAGTCCCAGAGTTTTGACCAAATATTCCACAGACTTTTTTAGGCTTCGAAATTGTGCACTTTCTGTTGATGAGATAAAATGTGTAGGCTGACATACACCTAACAATGTGAAGAACTGGTAAATCTGTCAATATCCAGTAAACGACCGGAGGCTGTCCTATTTTCGCATCTATTCCAGTGACGAATCAACCTGTAATCGCACAGTTTGAAACTGGAGGCCCTGCACATATGTGGACTTGCTAAGCTTATCTATTATATGTGTCTTCATTCACAAGCCAACTCCTCTTCATATTTCGAAGTGTGAACAGAGAAATCAGCTTAGTGCATGGAGATAATATGTTTAATATGTGGATCACCTATGTTTATGTGATGAAATATTAATTTCTGTGAAAATTACCAAGAGTCATCAACATTAACATCTTATAATTGCAGCCAATTACCGGTACTGGATGTTTGTTAAAGTCTGTATAATCCACTACCAATAGGCGTGCACTGTCAATGTCTTCAGCTTCAACTGTTTTTAATTCGAAGATCATCTTGTACATTCTTCATGACTCTCAAGACGAGTTCCTCTTGGAAGGGAAGACCCACACATTGAACTGCTACCGGTAAACCCTCGGAACCCACCATAGCCTGAAGGATAGAAAAAATTGTTACGTATATGTCTGAGTATGTCCACTGCACAGGACATGGCGAGGTCAGAGGGCCAACATGCATGGCATTGTAATAGGCTCGATTTAGTCATGACACCGTAACGAAGAATATCAGAAAATTATGATGGCCGAGAAGGGACATCGCTGTATTGTGTTATGAATCGGGACCGACACACGAAGGCAGGATGCGAAGTCGCGAAGGCTGGATGCGAAGTCGCGAGGCCAGGATGCGAAATCAAAACAGCGAAGTGCGAAGCGCGAAGTCAGGATGCGAAGTCAGGATGCGAAGCGCGAAGTCAGGATGCGAAGTCGCGAGGCCAGGATGCGAAATCAAAACAGCGATGCGCGAAGCGCGAAGTCACGATGCGAAGTCAGGATGCGAAGCGCGAAGTCAGGATGCGAAGTCGCGAGGGCAGGATGCGAAATCAAAACAGCGAGGCGCGAAGCGCGAAGTCAGGATACGAAATCAAAACAGCGAGGCGCGAAGCGCGAAGTCAGGATGCGAAATCAAAACAGCGAAGCGCGAAGCCAGGATGCGAAATCAAAACAGCGAGGCGCGAAGCGCGAAGCCAGGATGCGAAATCAAAACAGCGAGGCGCGAAGCGCGAAGTCAGGATGCGAAATCAAAACAGCGAGACGCGAAGCGCGAAGTCAGGATGCGAAATCAAAACAGCGAGGCGCGAAGCGCGAAGTCAGGATGCGAAATCAAAACATCAGCATTGCGCATGATCCTATCAAAACGAGGCCGGTTTGTAGCCCTGATTCCTAATATACATTGTAGGGGCATGCGGTATTATCACTCAGTGATAGATGGTTTTGAATTTCGAATAATAATTGAACAAATATATATCAATTTGTGTATTTTCAATTCTGGTTTATAACTGTGCAAGTTATAAATGCACACCCAAAGCCTGTTTTATCGAACTATTTGATTTGGCTGTTTCTGTGGTGGATACTGACGGGGAATTCTGGAAATAAATTAGAACACGGCCGATTTGTACCATACAGAATATACAAGAATATCTCTTTATTTATGCTTATATTTCAAATGGTTGATGTAAACAGAGAAACAATAAATTGACAATGTTTGGCGGCCTCGGCCTTGACGAATCTCGACTTCGGACTCCAAACTATATGCATCGTCGGATGAATGATGTAACTAGTTTATTGAACAGAAAAATCGTTTGGCTTGTATCTGGGTCTAGTTTCAATAAATTTTAGTGTACATTTATTAAGATATCTACTTCTGAGTCGCTTGACATCGGTCTCGGAGCGTCGATTCCAAAGATGAGGAGGAAAAAAAGAATAGAAATAAAAAATACGGGGCGGCCGAATATTTCGGGACGGGCGGTGATGCTAAACAGGAAACTTTTTTAACCATGCAGCCTAATGTTCGCGAATTATGATATTACCCTGTACGTAGACGTTTGGCATGGAGTGACGAACATACGAGTTTTAGACAATAGACCCAAATTAACCGCTAATTATCTTACTGCTTGTTAATAGTCTATCTGTTTCCGTGTGTATATATTTATTAGCACATAATAAGGATGTATGGAAATATTGAACCTTGATTTCACATTTTATATCATCAATCCTAAATTTGTACAAACCTCCATCTTAGAATTGGCCCGGATCGTTTAGGACACAGGGCTAAGTAGCACTGTTGTGTTATATTATATCAGAGATATATATTTTTTTATTTTTAATTTGATTTGCATTTTTAATTTTAAAATTTTAATTTTTTTCAATTTTAAAATTTCTATTTTTTTTTTAGAATCACTAAATTATCATATAGCTTACTATAATACTCATACATGGCCATATTTTAAAGCGAGAGCCCGTGTTTGTCAAGCATGGAAAATTACACTATATACACTATATATAAAGACCAATTTATCTGGTAAGCAATTATTCTCAATTATTCCTGGATGGTATGGCCCATTCACACACCAGGCTAACTGGAAATTTTGCAAGATTGGAATAAAAATGTCAACCTGAACAGTCACCAGGCTAACTTAGAGTCTTACGAAAGCTTTGAGCGCTTCAGTATTAATTATCAATTATTCGGGTCGGTTTTAATCATTTCCGAAACGCCAGATCTGAAAATATTCAAAATACCATTTGTGAATTTCTATAAAACATCAGTAATGCAAAGCAAAGGTACACATCAGAATAATTTTACTTCCTCCGTTGCTGTGATAACAACAACCAGCAATAATCTTCAATTGCCCCTACAATGTATATTAGGAATCAGGGCTACAAACCGGCCTCGTTTTGATAGGATCATGCGCAATGCTTATGTTTTGATTTCGCATCCTGACTTCGCGCTTCGCTGTTTTGATTTCGCTTCCTGACTTCGCGCTTCGCTGTTTTGATTTCGCATCCTGACTTCGCGCTTCGCTGTTTTGATTTCGCATCCTGGCTTCCCGCTTCGCTGTTTTGATTTCGCATCCTGGCTTCGCGCTTCGCTGTTTTGATTTCGTATCCTGACTTCGCGCTTCGCTGTTTTGATTTCGCATCCTGACTTCGCGCTTCGCTGTTTTGATTTCGCATCCTGCCCTCGCGACTTCGCATCCTGACTCCGCGCTTCGCATCCTGACTTCGCGCTTCGCTGTTTTGATTTCGCATCCTGGCCTCGTGACTTCGCATCCTGACTTCGCACTTCGCATCCTGACTTCGCATCCTGACTTCGCGCTTCGCTGTTTTGATTTCGCATCCTGGCCTCGCGACTTCGCATCCTGGCCTCACGACTTCGCATCCTGCCTTCGCGACTTTGCATCCTGCCTTCGTGTGTCAGTCCCTATTCATAACACAATACAGCGATGTCCCTTCTCGGCCATCATACATTTTACATATACGTCACTGCTCCGGTTTTTCATTGATTTTCATTATTTCCTGCTTTTCCTTCTTTGATGAGCAGTTTCCCGCTTTGAACATGTTGAAACCAGTAAAATGTTTAAGCCAACTTCATTTTGCTGAACAACAAGAAAGCCGACGAAAATAATATGCTCACCAGGAAAGTCCCATAAGGGGAGGTAACTTGTTTCTTTAAATATTCCCAAACATGGTGGCTGAATGATGTCGGCCTGAATTTATTTCAAATAATGAGTAATGAACAATGAAATGTAAGACTCCACCCGCATCACTTTTGATAAAAACTGTCCGACAGCAAACAAGGAATCAAGTATCAATAATATTGCATTTCATTTGTAATGTTTGCATGCAGATTGCATAGCACATTTTTGAATGCTTGATTTTCTAGCTAATTTCACCGAATCGTCCAGATAAATGAGATCTATTTAAGTGAGACACAAGACAAATTGGGAATTCTCACACTGAATGAATATAAGAGAGTTGCTCTGTTAATAGGGGGCTTCCTGATATCAGTCTCAGACGGAGTGTGCAGTGAGTTATGACCTGTTCTGAGCTGTGCATGCATGTTTCTGGTTATATAATGAAGAAATGATACATGTATTTGGTATGGTGTATAGATGTAAATAGCGTATAGATGTAAATGGCAAGATTGACAAAAATAATATGCTCCAGTGGAAAATCTTGTCAGGGGCGGTAACTAGTTTGTTTTGTGATGAAAATGCTTTTTCGTCTACTGTGAGTTTCTGGTTAGTGATTTTCATTTCTCCCTATGCTGCAACATGAAGGAATGTTTGTAATAGTGATACTGACATACATTTGGAGAATATGCATCTAATTAACATAATATTTGATGAAAGGACCTTTATGCTTATAATATTGAACATTTTGGCAACTTTAAGCAATCCACATTTGATTCCTTGTTTCCCATGCTGCTCACATGTCATTTTTCACTGCCCATTTTGTTCATTATTTTCATTTATTTTCATTATTTGCAGTTTTTCCTACTTTGATGCACTTTCCAAGCACAATTTCTCGATCTGAACATGTTGAAATCAGTAAAATGTTTAAGTTAACTTCATTTGGATCAACAACCTCAACAACTCATCAAATCTGACAATGGACAAGATGTAAATGGCAAGATGGACCAAAATAATACGTTCCTGTGGAAAATCCTGTCAGGGGAGGCAACTAGTTTGTTTTGTGATGAAAACGCTTTTCGCATAGTGGGAGTTTAAAACATTATCAACAAGAGCCCAAGGGGCTTCAATATACGCCCGTGTATCTGGAATTACATTGGTCCAAATTTCAAGGTTGTTTGATAGCTTCGATTCCAATTGGTAGCTAGCCTACAATTTTGTGCTTCTGAGAATATAACATATATAACATCTTATATTGAATGATAAACTAAAACGAGCTTAACTCTTGGTAACTAGTTGACCTTGAAGCAAGAGCCGAGAGCTCACATATCCCACACTGAAATTGACACTATTCAAACACAAGAAAATAGTAGTTTTCCTGCAAATGGATTCCTTTCAGATGAGATAATTTTTCATGAAGGAAGAAGTGATGAAGTAAACCTTTGTTCTTGAGTTAATAAAGAGGTATGAAGTTCATAAAGGATCCCTCTCCCCGTTAAATTACTAAATGTATGGTTGTTATTTCACAACAGTTGTAGCTGTTTCAAATATGAGACAGGATGAATGCCATATACATTGTACATGTAGGGGAGAGAATATTCCAACCTAACACATATGGTCAGCTAAACTTCATTCAGTTTTGAAGGCCTGTGACCTTGACCTTGGACAAATTGATCTCAAAATGT
>JAVTVY010035308.1:0-14324 GCA_036873755.1 Hanleya hanleyi | reverse complement strand
TGATGACGCGCACTTCCGGAGAACCCCCGCGCGCGCGCTGCGTGCTGGAGCGGGCCAGGCCCGAGCCGAGAAACACCCCGGAGGTTGAACATACGGACGTCTAAGGACGTCTCTTTCAGTGCTCGGGATGTGACCCATCAATACCCAGCAACCCAACAGAGGTGTTAAGACCATGATATAACCTGCTCGGAGCATGGTTAGTACGAATGATTCGGTGGTGGTGGTGGTGGTGTTCAATAAAAAAACTGCATGAAAACCCAAGTGAAGTTCGAATATTTATTAAGGTGAACATTTTAAGAATGTATGTACAAGTATAGAAGAACGTTGCAAACAAGAATTGAGGTGAACGTATGTATAGAGAGAGAGAGAAATCACAGTGAAGTATATAACAGTTCAACCGAGTTATCGCACTGACGTATATCGTGTACTTATTCAAAAGAATGACAAACAAGTTCATGGTGTAATGTATATATATAGAGAGTTATTTAGAGTCCAAATATGTATGTCCATTAGAAAAGTCCGGGTATAATATGTTCACAAGTCCAGGTAAGTGGTACTGATGCCATCGGCCAACACTTTCCGTTTCGGGTAGAAAAATGTGAAGGCATCTCGTTTCTGGATGTAGGTTCGCACTGGTGGTCGACGACCCGGAATCCTCGGTTAGTGCCACTCGCACTGGTCTGGCTTTGGAGCACGTCCAGGTACAAGGCTTTGTCGATGTTGGGGTCACGCCGGTTGACTCCTTTGCAACTGAACTTATTGTTTCCATCTCCACCGTAACAGAAGTAGGTCTTGGACGACAGGGCGATCATGGCATCTCCACTCCCCTCCAGCTTAAACAGGCCCGGCGTCCGCTTGTCGTACTGGTAATGGTCACGTCGAGGTAGCCACTGGTCCCGTTCCACCTCATACTGTGCGCGTAACTCAGGTTTCACCAGGGACTCCCAATCCGCATTAGAGACGGCCATGTAGGCAGAGTCCGTGTCCATTTCCATGAGTTGCCAATCGGCTGGATTGAAATACACACCCATGAAATCGTAGAGGAACTGGAGCATCCTCAGCTTGGCCACCTGGTATACCATACATCCAACTTGGAGGGGCAGGTTGTAACGAATGACCTTTTTGGCTAAAGAGATTTCATAGGTATCATCATCGATGACGTCGACGGACCGAAACAGAGGCGAGTTGATCTTTTTGCGGGCTTGTTTGGTTGTACAGATATTGACGTTGACGTGCTTGTCTTGGTTGGTGACCGTTTTTCCATAATAACCATTGCCTGTCAATTTCCAAGATTCACCGATAATGGCCTGACTAGGATCTTGATCCCCTTGACGACGGGCAGACGTCACGATGTCGGCATTCCGCGCGAAACAGGCATTGGGCACGTACTGAAGGACTTGGTACACGCGCGTCACTTCGAGGCCATGGCTCATGTACCACTGTAGCAGAGGGGTACCCAGCAAGATTTTCTCTACTCCCAATCAACATTCGACGAGGTTGTTTCAATACGTCATGTTCCTCAGCATAGGCGCCCATGGTCTCTCCAATGTCAGCCCGACCCACCAGCGTGTTCTTGAAGATAGGCGGACACTGGGCGAAGAGGGGCTTGAGATGGTC
The DNA here is from genome assembly GCA_036873755.1 of Hanleya hanleyi. NCBI lineage: Eukaryota > Metazoa > Mollusca > Polyplacophora > Lepidopleurida > Hanleyidae > Hanleya > Hanleya hanleyi. Next base: position 12,707 of record JAVTVY010035308.1, on the reverse strand, counting down.
GGGAACATGCAGGTCGCATTCCACAAATCCATACAGGGTTCCGGAACGAACGGCGTCGAAAAGCTGTGGCAGGGTCAAGAGTGGTCGGCGACTCAACGGGTACTCGCGCGCTTTAAGGAAGTCGCGTAAGTGTGGGAGGGCCTAGCACATGGTGTGAAATTCACACTCCCATAGTTCGATCAGATCGTACCCCAACTCTTTGACGTAATCTCCATTCTCCACCACTTCTGCTCGTAATTCTTCTGCTGATTTCCCACGTCGTTCGTTGAAGCGTCCAGCGCTGAAAGGACATTGGTGGCCGTGCCAGTAACACCCATGAAATTGAAATACGGTCGGTGTTCCTTGTACAAGGGCAAACCCATCGACGGGGAGTCGACGATCTCCTATGCGCTTCTCTGTGGCGTTGGTCTGATGGCGTATATAAATTCCCCGTCGATCGGCTTCCCAATCCAACCACTGGTCGGCGAGATGTTTGTACGGCGTACGTTGAGGTGTGAAATGTTGACCGTCTGCCCACCAACGCGTATAATGCCCGCTGGGCATGGGTTGGGCGAGCGACCACAGGTACAGGGCATTGGCGTCAAATCCAATGATTTTGGCACAGGGTTTCCCACCGGGAAGAGTCGTGACATCCTTCTCATGGTAGCGGTGAAAAATAAGGCTAGGTCCGCCGACGATGTTCTGTTTTAAACAATCATACATGTCCTCATCTTTTTGTTGTATCAGTGAGAAGTACGTAGGACAGTCTTGGAAGAGATGGCGAAGCGCGAGACCCGGTAAACTCAAACACTCCTTGAAGATGTCGACGTGCATCTCGCGACGAAAGAGTTGAACCATTTTCTCGGCCGCTTCGAGGAAAGGGACCACATCTAAGTTGTTATACCACACCAGGAAATCTCGCAAGGTCTGCATGTGTTGGTCATTCCATACCTGCTGTAGTTCCCGGTACGTGTCTTCGGGACATTCCACTTGCTTGAGATCGTCATAGAACGCGTCCCGGGGTGGCAACTGTGTTTCCTCCAAGCGGTCGAGCGTCGATATGTAGGTGTAAGGGAACTTCCCTTTGGTTTGTGCACAGTCATAGGCCTTCACCCACTGATCGTAGCTATAATTAGGTGCTAAGTAATTCCGTACATCCAGGAAATGGAGTGATGTGGTGGTGAGGGCCATGTGGTTGTTGATCTTTTTGATGACGGACTTGATGGTATCGGATTTTGCCAAGTAAGGGTAGAGAAATTCCTTCACCATGTTCAGATCGTATCGCCTCGAGTTGAATCCGAGCACCGGTAACTGGCTTAAGTATTGCAGGAAGCGGATTTTCAATTTCTCCGCATACGGTTTAGGTAAAGGCACATCCTGCGGTTGCATGGGCTCCGGCTTCTCGGACTCTGACTCGGACTCTTCATCGTCACTGAACGCTACACCCAGTGTAGGAATCCGGTCGTCGAGTTGGTCCAGTACGTCCTGGAACTTGGACACCAATAGTTCTGTACTGGCCGCACTCACTTCCTCTAAGTACTCCATCATGCGGGTAATCAAGTCATGGGCGTCGCCGGTGGACACGAAACAGACGGGTGCAGCGTCATAGCCAGGTACGTTGCTGGAAATACTCACACTCAGGGGAATATGGCGCTGTGTCCACTGTGTTTTCGCCGAGGCCGCGTCCATCGGTTCCAACATCGCCTCGAAATCGTAACATGCCCGGTAAGGGAAATAACGATGCTCTTCTGGTATGATGAGACCTTCATCGGCCAGTTCCTCGAAGATGGTGGGCGTATTATGGTACACACCGCCAGGAAATTTTCGTTTGACAGTGTGATCACAAATCTTTTCGTGTCGATGTAAGTCGTGAGAACGGTGAAACACCCGATGGCATTGGGCACAACTGTAGGATTGCGCGTACAGACTGATATCATAGATCAGGGAAAAATGATTCACCCCGCCGTCGTCGAAGATGTTGACTTTCATGGTGGAAGCATACCGTTCTGAAGACCGATGCACCAATTCAGCCACAAATGTGTAATGACCCCCCTCCTCATCCTCCTTCTCTTCCCGTAGTAAACGGTACACAAAGATATTGACGTTGAACAGGGACTCCACGACATCCAAATTCTTGAATGGGACTCCCCGGAACTGCCGCGGATCTAGGTCTTGTTCCTCTAAATAATGTCTCCAATAGATATTGGCCCTACTATCACAAGTCTGGGGATGACATTCGTTCAAATGAATGGCTAAACACCGGAACAGACATTTCTGGTCTTTGTAGGGTCCATTTGTGCCTCCGGTTAATGCATACAGTCCTTTTCGATTGAGTAGCCAAGCGGGTAGTAGTACAGGGGCACCGATCGGATGATCTCTCATTTTGGTCACGAAAAATGTCACGTTGGTGACCATTTCCACAGTCCACTTGGTATTGGGGCGTTGCAACCGCGCCCATTCCAATGGGTCCAACGTAGTCAGTTGGTCGATGAGGGGCTCCAGTGACGCATGATTGATGATGGTGAATGGCTTGTCAAACACATAGGTATTATTGCTCGGGTAAAAATACCGTACCTGATCCGTCTCTTTGTGCCGTAGAATATAGCCGAATGTCATATTCACTTTGAATGCTGTCACTTGGTCTCTGAAAATGTTCTCGGCATAGTTAGGAAGATACGTGAGGTCCTGTAGCCGGAAATTATACAAGTCTTGAATAGGGCGATGACGGTGGAAACATCGTCGGATGGTGCTCCAATGGCGCCGATAGATGTCACTCACAGGGTGGTTTTCGGGCAAGGCGTCAGCGGGAGGCACAGCTGGATCCTCAGGAAAGTCGTGTTCGCCTCTCACATTCTCACGCGCCAAGGGAGATCTCGATCGGTCACGTCGCCTCATCCTGATCGTATATACTCCTGTAAAATAGAGCCGATTTTGACAATGAATCGGTCACGATTTTCTTTGGAGGGGGCAAGGTCAATAGGACTTGCGCTTTTTATACTACTAAAATGTGAAGTAGATTACATCTTACATAGGCCTATGCATATCACCTTGAAGTATTCTGGGGCATGGTCAGTACTTCCCAATTTTCCCTTTGTCTACTACTCGCCGATTTTTAATTTTTTTAATTTTTTATTTATTTATTTATTTATTTCCTCGAGAGCTACAACATGACACCTTCCACGACCCATTCGAACCCATAGCGGTCCCTGTCTATCCTAAACATACACCCACATAACACCCAAAATGCCTGCTTTCTCTACTACGGCCAGACTGCGCATGCGCAGACCATTGAACACGGACGGACCATTAGTCCAGTGGGATGCTACTCCACGAGAGCTTCAAAATAAGACCTCAACCGACATCATCGGTTCACTAGGGGCTCACCTAGACCTCAACATGTCCACCCAATATGCACCTATGCACTGAGCCAGTAGACCTATGGGGTTATATACAGACCTACCCGGTACTTAAAAACAAATTTCATAGCTTTTCCCCAGCGTATTCTACAATCTCACAGCCCATAGTAAAACCCACAAAAAATGACCACCCCTACTTAAGGCAAAATTTATGGAAATGCGCGAATGAGAGGATTGGCCTAGACCGAGTTGTCTCCCTTGCGTAATAAGGTTCAGATGGCGCTATGATTGGAAATGTGCGATTATCCGGGGAATTGTACCAATTGCCATACTATGCGCCATTTTGTCACACAAAACTCTTAAATTCGTGCATCATATTATTCTAGAATGTATTGTGAACACTTTGAGATAAACTGAAACGTACGGGTAGGAGAGATCTTGTCTGTTTAGTCAATTGTTGGATCATGTCGTCTGCCAGTTCGTTGTTGTTGCTGGCAGTACTACGCTGTAATCTCAGCTGAGCCATGCGCGAGGCATGGTGTAATTCTTGTTGTTAAAGTCAATGAGTGATTTTGAGCGACAAACTCTATAAATAGTAAGATCGTAGGCATATATAGTGATGGTGTACGGATATTTCATGATGTAGCGGGAATGTGTAACGTAGAACAAATGTACGGTGTCCCATTCCGTGCTCCTTGTCAAGTTGCTGGAAAAATATCCTGGAGGACTGACTGCATATGTGGAGAATTATTGGAGCTTTATATGTCATGAGCTGCTTGAGAAAATACGTGAAATTTGCATTGATAAATGGTCCAAAACCCGCAGTGGACGTCCATTCAATGGCGCGAATGAAACTAAAAATAGAGCTGTTTTGTTGACATAAAAACAGCTGATCCATGTGAAGGATGGTTCAGTTACACGAGAAAATTCTGCCAATATATAAATGCCTACCTATAGATACTAAACTTGGCCGCTACAAGTTTCCATAATATAGGGAAATAACTGTGATGTCTTTTTTCACTGTTCTCCTGAAGACCTAAGCTGAAAAATTTCGAGAAGGGGGGGGGGGGGAGGTAATTTCCTAGCATAGATGTCATTAAAAAATAAGTTATATTACATACGTGTAAGGTGTTGATTGGTGTTACTGAGTGATACTGGGCAGCTGCATCTCATCAATGAGGCGAACACGGTACTTTTGAAGCTTCACTTGCTGGGATGACTGTGGGCTCAGGCTGGTGAAAAACGGTGTAATAGTCTGGTGAATTTGCACTGGTAAAATGAAAAAAAGTAAAAGGTTCTCCACAGCTCATACAAGGCAGGCAAGCAGGCTGGCTGGCTGGCTGGCTAGAGGTGAGGCAGGCAGGCTGGTCAGGTCAGGTCAGTCAGAGTGCTCCGCAGGGTAGTGCAATGAATACACCCCACCCCTAAAAATCGCCTGCTTTTATACGTTTTTCTACAATCCGCCATCTTAAACCCACCATCCATCCCACCACCCACCCACAGCCGCCATCTTAAACCCACCATCCATCCCACCACCCACCCACAGCCGCCATCTTAAACCCACCATCCATCCCACCACCCACCCACAGCCGCCATCTTAAACCCACCATCCATCCCACCACCCACCCACAGCCGCCATCTTAAACCCACCATCCATCCCACCACCCACCCACAGCCGCCATCTTAAACCCACCATCCATCCCACCACCCACCCACAGCCGCCATCTTAAACCCACCATCCATCCCACCACCCACCCACAGCCGCCATCTTAAACCCACCATCCACCATCCCACCACCACCCACCACAGCCGCCATCTTAAACCCACCACCACCCACCACCACCCACCACAGCCGCCATCTTAAACCCACCACCACCCACCACCCACCACAGCCGCCATCTTAAACCCACCACCACCCACCACCCACCACCACACGCATGCGCCATGCCTTGATCACGTGACCAAGTTCCGCCACACTTCCGCCACAAATCTGCGCAGAAACACCTGCGCACTCGTCAAAATACGGTCTGTAATGCGTTAATACTACTACTTGCACTATTTGGCAGTCACCGCCAAGCTTAGGGTGCAGTCCACACAAGCCACGGTTGCGCACAAAGTGCCTAATTTCAAAATAGGGAAGGTCGCCCGTATTTGACAGTATGATAATTCTTCTTCTCTTTTTTACTAACTGATATCTATAATACCATCCTGTTCGACGTAGCGATTCCCCCAAACGGGCATATAACAATTGCTCGTTAATCGCGCCTACGCGCCACTACAGACCGCGCCGGGAAGTGAATATTCGGCAGGCCAAAATCCGCACTTTTTCGGAGCGCGAAAATGAAGATTCTATTATGGCGATAACATTTTACAAAAAACGAGTAGGTCGACCCCCTGGTTTTTTTCGACTTTTTAAAATGCGTGTTTCACATGCATGAGAAGAAAATCATTTCATACCGTTTTCTCTGGATTGTGGCTCGAAATTGACACATTTTCGTACATTTTATGGAGTTTTCCAGAAACGTTGAAGTTTAAAGAGGATCGCGCGTCTTTCCTTTTCAATTTCAATAGCTTGTCTTCTGAAATAATGGCACGAGTATGACCATTCAGAAAATATATACTTTTATATGGTTTTTGTTGAAAATTTTGCAACTATTGTATGTTTTCAGCCACACATACTTTAGGTGTGGACAGCACCCTTACATGGAAGTTTTCAAACTGTTACGGTAAAACTATTTGTCCCTGTCCGGTAGTGAGCGTTTGTATCGGGGAGAACAGAAAGCCTTACAATGTATCGCTGTTGCGGTAACTCTAACCCTATAACGTTGTGAATAAATCGGATGTGACGACAGCATCATGACGTCAACAAAGGACATCACGCTTCATATAAACGACACCATTTACCTTACAATAGTAAATGTCGCCAAGAACTTGGATAACTCCAAATACAAAATATTACATTGACAAGGCTCATCTGCCATGTCGCTGACTGACCAATTTTGAAGTTATTGGAATTACCATTTGCTCAGTTTATTTGGACTGCTTTCATGACGCCCGATCTGTTTTCATGTTATTTGTCACTTGTTTTGTTCCCCTCACTCGAGCGTCCACATGCGGGCAAGAGAAAATTATTCTTATAGTGACAATTCGGAGACTCGCTATTGCCTCATCTGTATTCACATGACGTCATGCAAATTTTCGACAGACAATATGGTGGTTTCATCAATGTTCACAAAACGTCATGTAATATCCGGCAGTTACAGCCATGGTTGTCTCATCAGTGTTGACATGACGTCATGCAATATCCGGCAGTCACAGCCGTGTTGTCTCATCACTGTTGGCATGACGTCATGTAATATCCGGCAGTCACAGTCATGGTTATCTCATCACTGTTGACATGACGTCATGTAATATACGACAGTCACAGTCATGGTTGTCTCATCACTGTTGACATGACGTCATGTAATATCCGGCAGTCACAGTCGTGGTTGTCTCATCACTGTTGACATGACGTCATGTAATATCCGGCAGTCACAGTCATGGTTGTCTCATCACTGTTGACATGACGCCATGCATACTTCAGCAGTCACAGCCGTGTTGTCTCATCAATGCTGGCATGACGTCATGCAATATTCGGCAGTGACAGTCATGGTTGTCTCATCAGTGTTGACATAACGTCATGCAATAGTCGGGAGTCACAGTCGTGGTTGTGTCATCAGTGTTGACATGACGTCATGCAATATTCGGCAGTGACAGTCATGGTTGTCTCATCAGTGTTGACAGGACGTCATGCAATATTCGGCAGTGACAGTCATGGTTGTCTCATCAGTGTTGACATAATGTCATGCAACAGTCGGCAGTCACAGTCGTGGTTGTTTCATCAGTGTTGACATGACGTCATGCAATATTCGGCAGTGACAGTCATGGTTGTCTCATCAGTGTTGACATGACGTCATGCAATATTCGGCACTGACAGTCATGATTGTCTCATCAGTGTTGACAAGACGTCATACAATATTCGGCAGTGACAGTCATGGTTGTCTCATCAGTGTTGACATAACGTCATGCAATAACCGGCAGTCACAGTCGTGGTTGTCTCATCAGTGTTGACATGACACCATGCATAATTCGGCAGTCACAGTCATGGTTGTCTCACCAGTGTTGACATGACGTCATGGAATATTGGGCAGTGACAGTCATGGTTGTCTCATCGGTGTTGACATAACGTCATGCAATAACCGGCAGTCACAGTTGTGGTTGTCTCATCAGTGTTGACATAACGTCATGCAAAAGTCGGCAGTCACAGTCATGGTTGTCTCATCAGTGTTGACATGATGTCATGCAATATCCGGGCAGTCACAATCATGGTTGTCTCAGCAGTGTTGACATAACTTCATGCAATACTCGGCAGTCACAGTCGTGGTTGTCTCATCAGTGTTGACATGACGTCATGGAACATTGGGCAGTCATAGCCATGGTTGTCTCATCAGTGTTGACATGTAATGTTATGCCGTAGTCGGGAGTCACAGTCATGGTTGTCTCTAGCTTAGGTACACGGCTAAATTCGGGGACTTTACCTCCTGCTCCTTAGCTGTATATGTATATATCTGGTCACCAACTAACCACAATATACTAAACTTTCACTGAACGCAATAAACGCTTTTAAACAGCTCAATCAAAAAACTATTTTCTTTATATATTGTTTTCTTATTAATAATTACATTCTCACTATCAATCTGTTCGTATTTTTTTAACACACATACACATTTATTTGCAATTTTTTGCAATTTACTATTCGTTCAACTTATGTCACAATTACAAATCGTTTAGCTTTTCAATCAGGTGGCAAAGTAGCAACTACTAATGATACAATTGTCGCAATTACGACAATTGTGTCATTAGCAGTTGTCAGGTCGGCAGCTAATGTCACACATGCCTTGTGACAATAGCAGGCGACTCTGGTCACTAAAAAAATGGTAGCGAGCATGTTGACGCTTATTGTCACAACTGGGAACCAGTAATTATTTGAGGCAGAAATATATAACACATGATATATGACTAAATCTTTGATAAACAAAAATTGTCGTTTTTGCGTCAATGGTGGTCGACTAATGTCGCAATTGCGACAGTGACGGTAGACTGCATGCAGAGTCGCCTCATGCCACCTACTAATGACGTAATTACGACATTAGCTGGTCACCTTACAACCTCTAATGACACAATTGCGACAATTATATCATTAGTAGTTGCTACATGACATATAGCTAAATAATATAGCCCTCAAGAGTATGAGGGCTATAGGTCGGCCCCAGTCACCTCCAGCGAGGGTTTTAGATAATTTTATTACGAATCACCCACCTCTGAACCTGCCGTACATCTAATCTCTATCCCCTCCTGCGCACTATTTCAAAATCTTGCACACTATTGTGAAATAGTAACGAATATATCGCCGTCTGAATTTCCCAGACGACTTCCACTTTAAACGCGCCATGTTAACCGTATAGAGTGACGTCACCAACATGGCGCGCAGAGAGCTAGAAGTTTCCGACTGGAAAATTCAGACGGCGATATATTCGTTACTATTTCACAATAGTGTGCAAGATTTTGAAATAGTGCGCAGGAGGGGATAGAGTTTAGATGTACGGCAGGTTCAGAGGTGGGTGATTCGTAATAAAATTATCTAAAACCCTCGCTGGAGGTGACTGGGGCCGACGTATAGCCCTCATACTCTTGAGGGCTATATTATTTAGCTACATGACATAGAGATGAATTAACAGATAATTGCGTTTTTTTGGGTTTTTTTTGCATCTCTACAGTACGGTAGTTTGAGTCATTGCCAGTAACAGTTTTCATGAACAAATCTTGCGAACCGTGAACGTTTTGTTTACAATGCACTGCAGTTAAGCAGGAAAAAATTCTCGAACATGTAAAAAGAAAAATGAAACGGTTCTAAAGCCTCGCGTGTCAAAAGTTCACGAAAACAATACACCCGCTGATCAATTATTTGCTACCTACCTTTGATGGGGGCAGCTGTTCCTATGTCACAATTTATAAGCCAATCAAATGACTCGTAATCGGGTCGAGCGCCATCTGCCGGTCACGTGGTTATGTATGTCCACAAATTGAATACCACAGAAGTGACAGTCTCGAAATGCGTGTCGCGTGCCGATACACGGCAGTAAAGAAACGAATCAAAGGGTTATTATGAAAGGTGAAACAGAGAAAAATAGCTGAAGATAGAGAATTTTTAGAAGAGAACAAAGGACAAGTATAAAAGATGAGCATATGAGATGTTCTCGGACACACGAGAAAACAAACACATCTGCGCAAGCCTGTTATTCTGCTATTAAAATAGTTCGACATGCAAACCATCCCCTGCCTACACCGGTATGTAAACAAGATTACAGAATGAAGATACCGGTACTAATCAAACCGCCTTATTGGAATAAAAACAAATTTCACATAATTCACACCTGTAATATATGTTGGAGAAAAGTCAGAGATGCCAAACCGTGACATCAGATGGTTAATGAATGCACGCACATAGGAGAACGTTCTTTCTATAGAGGAAGTTAGATGGTGGTCAAGAGATCTACAGTTAGGGGACTCGGGCGCACGAGATTCCCTTCAGAATCACTATTATCTGTGGTTTACCAATAAAATGTAACTGTTAGACTGTGCGCCGGCTAACCTAGATTGATACACTCTAGTGCTATATAAAAGTATAGATTTTATCTTGTGTTAAAAAAAACGAAACAAAACTAGGCCTGAACCGGTATAAAGGGAGAGGTAACCAAAAACGAAAAACGAAAATTGAACGATGCAAGGTTACACGGACCTCTTCCCTATCGAAATCCACTGGGAGTCAGTAATTCTTTCACACTCGTAGCTGTTTTCAATTCCTCGCCACTTGGGTCAAAGAAAGAGTGAGGTACGCAAGCACTTTTAAAACAGACATTTTAAATAGGAAAGAAGTGATTACACGTCAAAAGATATCAGATTTTAAAGTTCGCAGGCGAACTCATCTGAAACATCTGCCTATAGCTTTGGAAACATCGTACAATATTAATGAGAAATACTGGGTGAAATTTCCATGGCACTGGATTTATGATTTCGGGAAATAGGGTGAAATATTAAATGTTGAGTGAATGGGGAGGATGAGTGGCTATTGGGAGATTTAATTATGAGTGTCCATGGTGATAATTAATCAAAGTTGCCACTAAGAATCGATCCGAGAAGAGAGAATGAGGGGGCTTGACAGATGGAAATATCATGTGATACTTCTGTAGTTATGGGAATCAAGAGAATGTATATTGTTTAATAAGAATGTGGGGATTAAACAGTGTCTATGTGACACTGTTAAGAGGGATCATGTGTAGGGCGGGTTGGGGGAAACGGGTTGCACGGCGTGTTCGCACGACCTGTGCCCATCGCGGTGCGATGGAGTGCCCAAGTACATCCATCCATCCATCCATTAAAATGCTAATGACTCCGTAAAATGCAAAACAGCATCTGCAGACTTCCTAATATGCCCGTTAATGGCGATACATACAGGATTGAGTTTCATGGCCAAATCTGTTCCTTTGTACTTTTATATTGCATACAGCTGAAAACACGTTCATGTATCGTTCTCCATTGTGTGTGCAACACACACGAAATGTCTGCAGTTTTAATTTACTTCGGATGAATTTTTTTTAATAAGCTTTCTTCTCTTGTTTCAAGTTGAAATAAAGAGGGGGTATAGGCCTACCATACCTTACCTGATGTTTCGGAAGAGTTCCATAGCTACTGTTGAGGAAAGTGTGAATGAATATTTGTTGTAGTTTTTTTAAAATATTTATTGAAAGTTCAATCTAATAGATTACATGAAGTCCAATCTTTTCAGACATAATTTAAAAAAAATTATATTCTATTAATACTGGTAAGACTTTTAACCCTGCCTTAGAAAAGGAACAGATTGTAGACGTAAAATCAATCTAATCCTAATAAACTGGAATTTTCAATCTGATAGATCGATTTTCAATCGAAGAAAATTGGTCAGTAATTCCATTCTAATCATTTAAGACAGTAATTTTAACAACAAATATATTAATGCTATAAATTGTATTAACATTATTCCAGCCATGTATTATATTAGGATGACTCCTTCTCGGTAAAGCAATATATCTAGAGCTATTTCGGTGATCTTAGAATGAATGTTAGCCATAGTCGTTAAAAATGCAAATGCCCCTCCCCCCCCCCCACACCCCCCAACTCCCCGCCACCTCCGCCCTCCTCATTTTGGTAACAATGAAATGATCCGCTACATGGGCTGTGGGTCACAATGTATTAATATTTTAGGATTCTGATACAACAGGCAGCAGATTAAATGATAAAATTTTCAACAAATTTTAGGTTTTACTTGTGGAAATGCAATCGCATCTCTCAAACGGTGTTCGGCGAAATGACACTATTACACAGACATTTTTTTGCAGATTGAAATACATATAAGAAAGATGGATATACATTAACATCTGGCAATAATTTAGTAGTTTAAGTTGTCACAGTCTAAAGAATCCTCCCAGTCGATTGCATGTGCACACTTCACATGTATTGGAAAACACAATGTGGACGACGGCGATCTACTGCATGTAGAATCTGTTGCATTAATTTTATATCGTATCGTATCGTATATATTTATAACATACACGAACAAACTCTCCGGTGCATGACCTTCACAGTGACGTATAAATTGTATCTCTACATCACGCGCTTATCGAGTTACGGGAAAACACCATTAATTTTGGACGACGGCTATCTACTGAATGTGAGTTTTGATGCTTGTACTTAGGCATGCATACTACACGCACATAAAGCATCTGAATACAAGTATAACACTAAACTCTGCACTGATTGTATATGGGGTCAATAGAACATGTCGAATATATAACATCGAAAAACACAATTTCAGCGTGGCCACTATTTATTTATTTATTTATTTCATACCAAGGTCAACAGGTAAAACCCAATAAAAGACCTGGAGAAACACTATATACAACACTATCCAGGCGAATACCTTCCAAATGGCGTTTATTATGTCTCCACATCGAAAAAGATAGACAGACATATATCCAAGTATTTGTACAACACCGTGATTGAAGAGTGGCATATAACAAATTCGAGTGTTACCCATCCTCGTTAACTTAAAGTGTTGTATATAACTGTCAGTATTTAATGATAATTCTTTATTCTTTTTATGTAATTTCCAAATATTGGAACTGTGAGAATGAACTGTTGATGAATGAATGGAAGAACATTGAATAGAGATAAGGAAAAACTGAACCGCGAATCAAGTTCGGTACGGAACCCACGATTTTGTGGTCCAGGGGAGAT
>JAVTVY010035307.1:0-15345 GCA_036873755.1 Hanleya hanleyi | reverse complement strand
CGTGGGGTTTTTCCCGCCAGAATTTCGCTGTCGTCTGCTTGGGGTTGTCACGTGCCGAACACCTGGCTCCCCGAATTGCAACAATGTTGCACGTTCGCTACAATGTTGCGGCCACCGTGAAGACCTGGTCTGGCGTCTGCGTGAGTGAGCTCACGTGCCGAACACCTGGCTCCCCGAGATCAAGGCATGTCCAGACTTGTTCTGGGTTGTACAGTTCTGCCATGCAGAGAACGGGTACTAGGAATGCATATTAAATCTATAGACAAAGTGTATGGAAATAGACGTTTTGGGGTCTAGGTGGGCCACTAGTGGGTCGATGGAGTCGTATGAGGTGTCAATGTGAAGCATTCGTGAAGGCGCATCCGACGGGCTGGCTGTGGGGTTGAAATATCGTCATTCTGCGCACGCGCGGTAGACAAAGGGTATGGAAATAGCCGTGTTGGGGTCTAGGTGGGCCACTAATGGACCGATGGGTCGAGTGAGGTATCAATGTGAAGCCTATGTGAGGGGGCATCCCACTGGGTGGATGTGGCGTCGGAATATCGTCATTCTGCGCATGCGCAATAGACAAAGCGTATGAAAATAGACGTTTTGGGATCTGGGTGAGCCACTAATGAGCCGATGGAGTTAAGTGAGGTATCAATGTGAAGCCTATGTGAGGGGATATCCGATTGGACTAGTGTCTTGGCCGTTGTCAACATTCTGCGCATGCGCAGACAGGGAATTCTGGGAAAAGGGTGTGGAAATAGACGTTTTAGGGTTTAGGTGAGCCCCTAATGATCCTATGGTGTCGTATGAGGTCTTATTTTAAAGCTGTCGTGAGGGAGCATCCGCGTGGGATAGTGTGTCATTCGTTGTCAATAGTCTGCGCATGCGCAGTCTGGCCGTAGTATAGAAATAAACGAGTTGGGGTTTAGGTGGGCCACTATTGGGTCGATTGGATCGAGTGAGGTATCAATGTAAAGCATACGTGAGGAAGTATCCAACGGGCTGTATGTGACGTGGAACTGGTGTCATTCTGCGCATGTGCAGTAGAGAAAGTGTATGGAAATAGACGTTCTGGGGCCTAGGCGAGCCACTAATGGACCAATGGAGTCGATTGAGGTATCCATGTGAAGCATATGTGAGGCAGCAACCGCCTGGAGTAGTGTTTCGGTCTTTGTCCACATTATGCGCATGCGCAGACAGGGAATTGTGGGAAAAGCGTATGGAAATAGACGTTTTGCGGTAAAGGTGGGTCACTAATGATCCGATGGAGTCGAGTGAGGTATCAAAGTGAAGCATTCGTGAGATGCACCCAGTCATGGGTGGGTGCATGTAAAATTAGGGGTATGACGTCACTTACGGTCTGGGTGAATGGGGCGTGACCTTGGAACGTGATAGGACATATACCGACCTGTCTGTGGGGGTTTTCCCGCCAGAATTTCGCTTACGTCTGCGTCTGAGGGTCTGAGGGTCTGTGTTTAATGGGGTGTGACCTGGGAACATGATAGGAATGCATGTATTGACCTGTCTGTGGAGTATTTCCCGGCCCGGCCCGGCCCGCCCCGGCCGCAGCGCGCGGATTACTCCGGGGGCGGGTTCTCCGGCCGCACGTGCGCGCGCGTCTTCACCGGCAGAGCGCGGATGAATGTCGGGTCAAAAGGTCAAAGGTCACATCCAAGTCAAAAGGTTCAAGGTCTCCATTTCGGCAAGGTTCGTCAACAATGTTGTGGCATCGATATACAGAGCTTGAACCCAAAAGGGAGATTGTAAATTAACCTGGGAAGGATGGGCAGTTCCATTTGGACCAAACAGCGGTCAAGAAAACGAGCCAATGAGCGATCGATAAAAGAACCAATGGACGGGTACTAGAATTTCGCTCACGTCTGCGCCTACATCCGGGTACTAGGATGCTTTCGCCTACGCCCGCGCCTACATCCGTTTACATTGCTGCATTCATTGTCCTGCCGTTCGGAGCTACCTGACCTGCCTGCCTGACCAGCCTGAGCCTATCTGACGAGAGGAGCTACTTGCCTGAGCCTCACCAGCCTGAGCCTGCCTCACCGGAGATATACCATGAGACGTGGAGAAGATTTTCCAGGGGATCCAGGAGCGCCTCCGGCGCTGTAATCTTTGTTGTTGTTGTTGCTCTCTTTTTTGGACTAACCCATCAGAATAGTACGTATCACAGACTACACCCGTAGAGCCAACGAAGAGAATCAGAAAGAAACTCCGGCCCAAGATATACCCGTTATAAATAAACGATAGAGCCAAGGTCCATCATCATTTGTCACCATGAAGCGCTGGAAGAAGGTGTGGGATAACTTATACTACAGTCCCGACAGTCCGGCGGCCTATAGTGCATTGACGGCTCTCTATCGAGCGGCCAAACCCCAAGGGATACAACGTGCCCAAGTCCGAGATTGGTTAAGAAACCAAGACACCTATACCTTACATCGAGGTGCCCGTCGCCATTTTCTACGGAACCGGGCCATCGTGGGAGGACTAGATGCCCAATGGCAAGCGGATTTGGTCGATATGAGCGCCTTTGCCAGGCACAACGATGGGAATCGGTATATCTTGACGTGCCTCGATATCCTATCGAAGTATGCGTGGGTGGTACCCATCCGGACGAAAACGAATCTCATAGCGGCGTTCAAAGACAGCTTCAAGACCGGGCGCAAACCTTTGTATTTGCAAACCGACGAAGGCACGGAATTCCTCAACAGACCGTTCCAACAGTTTCTGAAAGCCCAGAAGGTGTTTTTCTTCCATACGTACAACGAGACCAAGGCTTCCGTGGTGGAAAGGGTCAACAGGACATTCAAAGGCCGCATGTATAAATATTTCACCTATAAGAATACAAGGCGGTACATCGATGTTCTCCCGAAACTTGTGAGTGGTTACAATCGAGCCTATCACCGGAGTTTAGAGAGAGCCCCCATTACCGTGACCCAATGCAATGAAGCCCAAGTCCGGCGTGTCTTGTACCCCAGGCAATCGCAGCGAACGACGAAGGAGGTGTACAAGGTCGGGGGCCCTGTAAGGATCAGTAAATTCAAAGGTCAATTTGAGAAAAGTTACTTGCCCAACTGGAGCGATGAGCACTTCCTGATCAAACGGCGCCTACCCCGACAGCAGCGAGTCTATGAACAGGAAGATCTTCAAGGAGAACCGTTGCTAGGGACGTTTTACGAGACGGAATTACAGCCTCTCGTAAAAACACAGCAAGACTACTACACGGTGGAGCAGATTTTGAAAACGGGACGTCAACGTGGCAAACTGTTTCATTTCGTCAAATGGCAAGGCTGGCCCAGTTCCTTCAATTCCTGGGTCGCTGCCAACCAGGTGAAACGACTATAACGCCAGACACCACTGCCGTCATCCTTCCTTCCACGTCCGACCACAGTGCTATGGACAAACAGCAGTTGCCTCTGAACACAGCGTCTCCCAAAACGCGCAAAGCGCAAGTGGGCTTTATGGTGATATTGCTAACCCTGCTGAGTGTGTTGTACAGAGGTGTGTTTTACGACGTAGCCTATGTCAGCACGTTACTTAACCAACTGAGAACACCAGTAATCAGTGAAACCGGTCTACAGATAGCACCAGTCAACCCCGTATCGAGCCCAGTCACCACCACACCCCGTGTACAAGCCCTATCGAGCTTCACACCAAGCTCCACACCTACACCAAGTAGGAAAACCCACCGGATTTCATCCCTCACAGTGAACAGACAACGACGACCGACGTTGCACCCACCACCATCATCACTCACAGTGAACAGACAACCACGACCGACGTTGTACCCACCACCACCACTCCGGTTCACGCGTATCAAATTTACAAGAGCGGGTTACCACGACAGCGCATACAACTCGAACCATGGACCCTCGGTGGCAGCATCCCTTCACTTGCGTCATCTCAGGACCGACGGGCTCCGGCAAAACGCACTTCGTCAGGAAGCTCCTTCAACACGCCGACAGCATGATTACCCCACCCATTGCCCGAGTCGTGTAGTGTTACGGAGAATGGCAGGCAGCGTATGCAGCAATACCCCACATCGCGTTCGTGGAAGACCTACCCAACCTGGCAGATTTGGAACCCGACACCTTGGTGGTTCTGGATGATCTCATGGCGGAGACGGATGCGTGGGTCACCCAACTCTTTACCAAAGGCAGCCATTATCGACGGCTCAGCATCATCTACATTGTGCAGAATCTGTTCAGTAAAAACAAAGAACATCGGAACATCAGCTTAAATATCCACTACCTGTTGGTCTTCAAAAACCCGAGAGATACCACTCAACTGCTGCACCTGGCGAGACAGATGTATCCCGGCCGCACACCGTTTGCGTTGGAAGCCTTCAAAGATGCGACAACCCCTCAGCACGGGTATATGCTCTTCGACCTCAAGCAAGCCACCCCGTCCACCTTCGGCTACGGACCGGCATCTTTCCCGGAGAGACCCACCACGTGTACATGCAAAAATAATGTAAAGACACCCACAGTGACTCCCCAGCTGGAGTGTGTGTTTGATGATGGGGATAATAAAAATAATTGATACCACAGCATAGTTGACTTTGTCTCTGTTCTCTGGGGTAGATAAAAAGAGCAGAGTTGTGGGTTCTAGCATTAGTTGTACATGATGTCTGCGCGAGTACGGAAGCACGCTCCGACGCTCCGTGTATTGAAGACGGCCCCACCCGAGTTGGTCCGAACCATTGTACGCGGTGCGGACCCTGACCTTGTACGCTGTCTGTGCGAGATCGGGTACAACCTGTTAAAAGGCAACGTTCCACTGACTCCGGCTCAGAAGACCAAGTTGGCCAAGCATAAGACAGGTCTCCGAACCCTAGTCCAGAAGCGGGTCCCTCAAACACAAAAGGAAAAGGTGTTACAGAAAGGCGGCTTTCTCGGGGCCATCTTAGCACCGTTGGCCACTCCCATGTTGGGTCCAGTATTGGGTGGACTCTTCGGTCGACAATGAACCACACGAAAAAAAATGGTCCTCGTCGAACCACGGTTCCTTCAAAACCTCCAATCGCCCTACCCTGTTCCACCTACGGTGAAGACCATAAACACCCTCGATGAAGAGATACAACAGATCTTACAGAGTCCGGGGTTAAGCGACAGTGAGAAAGTACAACGGTACAATGAGACGCTTCAACGGTACATGACGTTCATGGACCAATACAAAACCCTCTCTACCCCAGCACCACCACCACCACCACCACGTGACACACCGCCGACCTCAGCACCGCTCCAACAGCTGCCATTACCAGGGGTACCACCCACAGCCCCACAGTGGGTCGAAGACGAATTGCTGAAGAGTGTACCTGCATCGTTCAAGAAACAAGCTGGCCTGTTATTACAACGGATGAAACAGAATCCTAACATGACTTGGAATGATAAAGGCGAACTCCGGGTACAGAATCAGGTGGTCCCCGGGACCCACATGACGGATTTAGTGAATGACCTGATGCGTCAACGCAGGTCGCACACGGATCCTCGAGGATGGGAGGTCTTCGCTCAAGGCTTGAAAGACATGCATTTACCGCAGGAATTTGTGGGAAATCCCCAGCGCTGGGCCTTCATGCAGCGGACTTAGCAATCGCCAAGTGGCCCACTGCCTTCTTGGGAAGACGAATGGGAACCGGAATCACCCCCCAAAACACCACCACCCCAACGGGCACCTTCTTTTCAGACCTTTAAAAAATCACCCTTGATCAAGACACCCCACATCTCCAGAGCCGTGACACGTAGCAAGTCACCGCGACGAACACCGCCCAAGGCCTGGAACACCTATTAAAACCAACAGCAGCAGCAAGACAGCTCAGTCGCCATGTTTTACCTCACCCTACCCGGTACGCAGTGGACTGCAAGTGGCCGGTGATGTCTTGGGGGGTACGGCACCCAAAGAAGCCTTGAAACGGCGGCCCAAAGAAGCGGGAGGCGTCTTTGTCGCCAAAGCACAACGCACCGTAGAGAATAAAAGACCTGCACCACCGAGACCACACACCAGTCGACGACCGACCCAGCGACGACGCAAATCGAAGACCCAGGATACCTTTTCCTAACCATGTCCTTGATCCTCGCAGAGTCCTGCCCCTCCACCAACAGTGAATTTTATTTGTGGACCGTGCCGCCCACACAAACCAGTGCCGAACAGGGATTATGGGTGGAGCATCTCCCGCTCTCCAGCATCAACGAAACAGGGCCCATCGAGTTCACCATCAGCAATGCGGATACGGCCTATGTGGATTTAGCCCATACGTACTTGTATGTGAAAGCCAAGGTCGTCAATGGGGATGGCTCCAGAATCATCCAAGCTGCAACGGTGGGCCCGACGAATCTCTGGCTGCACTCGATGTTCCAACAGGTGGATATTTTTCTCAGCGACAAACTCATCAGTGACTCGACCAACACGTACCGCTATCGAGGCTACATCGAGACGCTGTTGTCGTATGGACGAGAGGCTAAAAATTCTCAGCTGACAGCCGCTTTATTCTACCAGGACACAGTCGAGCACATGGACACGGTGGACAATGAAGGATATAACAAACGGAAGGCTTTCACTGCGAACGGCGCCTCGGTGGATCTCATGGGTCGACTACACGCAAACATGTTCATGCAAGACCGGTACCTCTTGAACAAGATCCCCATCAAAATTCGACTGATACGGGCGCCTCCGACCTTCGCCTTGATTGCCACTAACGTAGACGGGCATGCAGCTGACTATAAGATTGTCATTCAAGACGCAATCCTGTATGTCCGAAAAGTGAAACCGAATCCAGCTGTTCAATTGGGACACATGAAAGCCTTGGAAACAAAACCAGCCCAGTACCATATCCGAGGTGTACAAACCAAAGTGTTCTCTGTGCCTGCTGGAAATATGAGCGCCAACAAAGAAAACCTGTTCCTGGGGGAACTACCCAAGCGATTGATCATGGCCTGTGTGGAAAATACCAGTTTCAGCGGAGCCTACCCAGAAAATCCGTTTGACTTTAAACATTTCGGCATCAATTTTGTGGCCCTGCATGTGGATGGACAACAGTTCCCAGCCCGGCCTTAACACCGAACTTTGGGCCCAGGAATAAGGACGAAGGGAATATGATCAGTCGGGAGAACTACGCGAACGGATACACGTTGTTCTGTTTCGATCTGACCCCCACCTTAAAGAACGACCATCAGCTGGCCCTGGCCAAGCAAGGCAATTTACCGTTGGAAATCCACTTTGCCCGAGCCCTCGGGACCACCGTCAATGTGATCTGCTACGCCGAGTTTGACAACATCATTCAAGTGGACAAGGCGCGCAACGTCATGTGATATTTTGCCACCTAACATGGATACAGACCAGATAACCACCGTGCTGGAGAATGACCCAGGGGCACGTATGGTCTTTCAAGGGGTGTTCGCCCGAGATGTGTAGACCGTGTGTATCCTGCTGCTTACGTTCTCAACACGGACCCGATGGATCGTCCCGGTGAACATTGGGTGGCCGTGTACTTGACAGAAGCGCAGGGCGAATACTTTGACCCGTACGGCCTGCCACCCCTCCATCCCGATTTTACAGACTTCATGGATCAAGGCACAGAGACGTGGTGTTGGAACAGTCAAACGTTGCAAAGCCTGACCAGTAGCGTGTGCGGGCAATATTGCTTGTTTTACCTGTACCATCGATGCCGGGCAGAACCTTATCTACCATCGTACAGATGTTTGACGAGTACCCGCGATGTACTCGTATATGACTGGGCCGTTCATCATTTCAATGTACAAGCCCCGTTCTGGGCTTAAGTTCTTTCAATGTACAAGCCCCCTGTTCTGTGCTTAAGTTTACAAGCCCCCTGTTCTGGGCTTCAGTTCTTTCAATGTAGAAGCCCCCTGTTCTGGGCTTCAGTTTTCATGTGGTTGTTCTCACGTTGTTGTTGTTACTGAATAAAAAATGAGATCTCACCAAAAAACCCTTTCTTGTGTGTTTTCTATATGAGCATAATGCATGAAACTGGCCTTGAATACCGTATTAGCCAATCAGTGGCCTAGAATGGGGCCAAAGGTAACCCAACCATGTCCAGAAATCATTACCCCGGTGTACAAGAACCTGGATGTAGGCGGGGGCGTAGGCGAAAGCATCCTAGTACTCGGATGTAGGCGCAGACGTGAGCGAAATTCTAGTACCCGTCCATTGGTTCTTTTATCGATCGCTCACTGGCTCGTTTTCTCGACCGCTGATTGGTCCAAATGGAACTGCCCATCCTTCCCAGGTTAATTTACAATCTCCTTTTTGGGTTCAAGCTCTGTATATCGATGCCGCAACATTGTTGCCGAACCTTGCGGAAAGGGAGATATTGAACCTTTTGACCTGGATGTGACATTTGACCTTTTGACCCGACATTCATCCGCGCACTGCCGATGATGACGCGCGCGCACGTGCGACCGGCCTAACCCGCGCGCTGCGGCCGGGGCGGGCCGGGCCGGGCCGGCCCGGGCCGCGAAAAACCCCACAGACAGGTCAGTACATGCATTCCTATCATGTTCCCAGGTCACACCCCATTCACGCAGACCATCATGCATACCCGGATGCAGGCGCAGACGTCAACGAAATTCTGGCGGGAAAACCCCCACAGACAGGTCGGTACATGTCCTATCATGTTCCCAGGTCAGGCCCCATTCACTCAGGCCGGTAGTGACGTCATACCCCTAATTTTACATGCACCCACCCAAGACTGGATGCCCCTTCACGAATGCTTCACTTTGATACCTCACTCGACTCCATCCATTTTTGGCCCACCTAGACCGCAAAACGTCTATTTCCATACGCTTTTCCCACAATTCCCTGTCTGCGCATGCGCAGAATGTGAACAACGACCGACACACTACTCCAGGCGGTTGCTCCCTCACATATGCTTCACATGGATACCTTACTCGACTCCATCGGCCCATTAGTGGCTCGCCTAGGCCCCAGAACGTCTATTTCCATACACTTTCTCTACTGCGCATGCGCAGAATGACGTCAGTTCCACGTCACACCCAGCCCATTGGATACTCCCTCACGTATGCTTTACATTGATACCTCACTCGATCCAATCGGCCCAATAGTGGCCCACCTAAACCCCAACACGTCTATTTCTGTATTACGGCCAGACTGCGCATGCGGAGACTATTGACAACGAACGACTCACTAGCCCAGGTGGATGCTCCCTCACGACAGCCTCAAAATAAGACCTCATACGACACCATAGGATCATTAGGGGCTCACCTAAACCCTAAAACGTCTATTTCCACACCCTTTTCCCAGAATTCCCTGTCTGCGCATGCGCAGAATGTCGACAACGGCCGAGACACTAGTCCAATCGGATGCCCCCTCACATATGCTTCACATTGATACCTCATTCAACTCCATCGGCTCATTAGTGGCTCACCCAGACCCCAAAACGTGTATTTTCATACACTTTGTCTATTGGGCATGCGCAGAATGACGATATTCCGACCCCAAATCCACCCAGTGGGATGCCCCCTCACATAGGCTTCACATTGATACCTCACTCGACCCCATCGGTCCATTAGTGGCCCACCTAGACCCCAAAACGGCTATTTCCATACACTTTGTCTACCGCGCATACGCAGAATGACGATATTTCAACCCCACACCCAGGCCCGTCGGATGCGCCTTTACGAATGCTTCACATTGATACCTCATACGACTCCATCGACTCACTGATGGCCCACCTAGACCCCCAAACGTCTATTTTCATACACTTTGTCTATAGATTTAATATGCGTTCCTAGTACCCGTTCTCTGCATGGCAGAACTGTACAACCCAGAACAAGTCTGGACATGCCTTGATCTCGGGGAGCCAGGTGTTCGGCACGTGAGCTCACTCACGCAGACGCCAGACCAGGTCTTCACGGTGGCCGCAACACTGTAGCGAACGTGCAACATTGTTGCAAATCGGGGAGCCAGGTGTTCGGCACGTGACAACCCCAAGCAGACGACAGCGAAATTCTGGCGGGAAAAACCCCCACAGACAGTACATGGACTATCATGTTCCCACGGACGTCACCGAAAAGACACGAAGGTGAACGACATTGTGGAAAAACCCCACAGACAGGTCAGTACATGTCCTATCATGTTCTGAAGATGGAAAAAGACACGGAGATCACCGAAAAGACACGGACGTCACCGAAAAGACACGGAGGTGAACGACATTGTGGAAAAACCCACAGAGAGGTCAGTACATATCCTATCATGTTTCCAGGTCACGCTCCATTCAGCCAGACCGGAAGTGACGTCATACCTACAAGAGGGCCCCTGGCGGAAAAAAGGAACCAAGAGTTACCTCCCTGGAAAATATGAGTCGAAATCCTTTAACATTACTACTGTTACACATGTTCGCTCTGTCCATATACATGTACAGGGGCAGTCATGAACTGAAACATACAGGCGAAAAACAGTCTGGCAGTATACATGTAAACACAAAGACAACTTGAAGAGACATGAACGAATATATAAGAGTGAAAAACTTTACCAATGTGTCTATATACCTGTAATAACCAAGGGCAACTGTTGATGCAATATATCAATATATACTTTATTTTTTCATATATGAATCATACAGAAATTAAAAAAGAACGTAAATTAAAACAAAAGACGACAGGACAATTACTGTGTTATAAAAATAATTTGCTCCGAATGCGTCTGAATGACTCAATGAGGCCCACAGCGGTTGCTCTTTCCCATGAAGACCGACAACTCTCCGTCCCAATCATCGGCCTCCATAGCCATCCGTATGGACGATCGATACATATAAACATCGACCAACCATCCAAGCCGCCATCATGGTCGACGACTAGGACACAGAGTTCGGCCTATCCCAAGCGCAGCCACCGCAGGAACCACCAAAGAGCCACTCCCACGCCCCTGCAGTTCCAAGTCTAAAATATGGTGTATTTTTATTTTTTATTTTGTCAATATACTGAAGTTACTAGTGTGTACCATTACAGTCACGTGACAAGGAGATAGTTAGCCATACTCGTCACTTTTCAGTTAGTTCATACATGTATTTCCCTACCTTTGGCGCAAAGTGGTAGGGTGGGTTAATCAAAAAGAAGAATTTCTCTAGCCTCGTCAGTTGTCTGAAAAATGGACAAATATTGTTAAGGTCATTAAACAGTCTGTCTCAGAGGTCTTGTCCACTTGGGCATAGGCAAAGAAAATGATATTCATCTTCAACATCTTTATTACTGGAGATACAGGTTTTACACAATCTTTTATCTCGGTCTATTTTTCTATACTTGCCAGTTTCAATTTCAAGTCTGTGAGCACAGATTCTCATTTTGGTCAATGATTGCCTAAAGTTTCTGTTCTTAATATGTAGTAGATAATTAGCTATATTGTATGACTGTTCTATATGTTTATAATGAAGTAGTTTTTCAGATTCTTGTAATTTGTATTGATAGAATTTGACATAGGCTACTTGATTTTCAATTTATCTTTTACAACTATTTGAGTATTTCTGCAAGTGGTGTTAGATGGCAGTTCCCTTTTCAGAATGTTATCTGATTCCATTTTGAGAGAGGAATAGCTGTGCCAGCCTTTATCCTCAGTCTGCAGTGATTCACTACAAAGCATTGCATCCTTCAATATTGGCCTATCCGAGCAGTTCTCTAGTTCTCATGAACTATCACACACAGGTGAAAAATCTGACAAATATTAACCTTGCCCGTAAACCTGTAAACACAAAGGCAAACCTAAGAGATGTTAACGAACCCATACAAGTGAAAATCCTTACAAATGTTCATTCGTCTTTTCTTTAATCTGTAACGGAGCTGGAGTGTGACGATAACTGCACACGAAAACGAAAACATCCAAGAGAAAGGCCTTACATATATTTCTTATGTCCGTATATTTGTTCAGCGAAAGGCAGCGTGAAGAGTGATTTGCTAACTCATACCGTCCACAGGCCATATGAATTTCCTCTCTGCCCTAAAAAATCTACAACAAAATGGATTAACGAGCAAAATAAACAAACTCATACTAGTGTATAGCCATACAATTGTGCCCTATGCCCGTATAACCGTATAAAGAGGAAAGAAATCTTGGCAAGTCAGAATAACGCATACAGGCATACATGTACGCATGGTCACCCTGACTGTTCAGTGGGAGGGCGACTGAATGGAAGAACTCTCCCAGCTGGTTCTCTCTGTGCATGAACTAAACCTGGCACATGTTCGCTCTGTCAGAATGGCTGCAATTGCCTTGCAATTTTGTACATTGTCTGTTCAGTTGTGCAAGAAAGAACACGTACTGGTCGAAACCTCATAACGATTCATTTTATTCGCATAGCGGTACTCAAAAAGTAGACTCAACTGATGGACAGACGCTCACACAAGGGCGATTAACTGTACAAAGGATCACATGTTTTGCTGTATTTTTACAGGGAGAGGGAATCTGACAACACAGGTTGAAAACGAAATATAGTAAAATAAAAAGCTTCCATAAATGGATGTCCGTTAATTCCACGATTGTTTTCCCTAATGCTCAATATAAAGACTCTCCCGTTTTCTTTCCTAACATATATAAGCGATTTTAGGGCTATCAGATTGTATATTCTTTTTGTGATTGTCCTTTCCTAACATATATAACCGACTTTAGGGCTATCAGATTGTATATCCTTCTTGTGATTGTCCAGATACGCAATTCAGTTAGAAATAAAATGTCTATATGTATTGGCATCATTAGGGCCTACAAGAAATTTGTGAGGAGTCCATTATACTCGGACTCATCGCTAGAATTGGTTCTTCAGACTAAGCCGTTCCATAGAAGAATGCGAAATTGCTATAACTTAGACCAGCCGTGTTATTTTTAGCAATTCCAAATCACATTCCGTGACCTTATGACCTCTGGGAATTTAGAAGCCGGGCAATGTGTCGTATATTTCATTCCCTTTGAAATCAGTGGTTCGTTTGACTTGAGATGCCCACGTGTCTTTCCCTAGTGAGCATCAAAGAGATCGTCCCCCAGTGTGTCTCGCCCCTGAAGGCAGCGAAGCACCCTGTAATAACGTTAATATTGCCCGTCCATTGATTGTTATCTTTATTAGAGAGATCCATTAATCGGTGCACAATGTACGGTAACATGCATGGGTGTTATACAAGTATGTACAGAGTATACAGTCCTGCATGTTAAAGATGAGTCTGACTGATAATTTGTTAAAATATCTACAATGTATGTAAAAGTAACATAAACCATATTTTTCATATACATCTTATTCATGCAGAATCATATCAAGAGATATGTGTCTGTTTTCATTTCCTGTAGTTCTTATATCTACCTTAATATCGCACATGGATGTTCGTCTGCAAAAAATATAGAGTAATCTCAATATATTTGACCATCACATGTCGTTGTTACAGTAGACCGCTATTGGGGTCGCCGTGGGTAATCTAAATAAAACTAAACCGAAAGAGGGTATCCACATCCACTATGGGATACAGGCCACTTTTTTTCAGTGGTGACGGTGGGAACAACTCTATCTGTTTCTGTTCGGCTAAGACAGAATTCGTTTTTTTGCAGTAATGCTTCTGAGGAATAATCCAACTGCGATATATCGAAATTGTTGACAGATGAACGCATGAAGCTCTAATGTCTAGGGATATACGACCTTTCACTGTGTATTTGACATTAGCAATACCATTGGGATCACGTGAGCGGGACTGTTGGGCAATGGGTTTCAATCTGTTAGAGACACGAAGAGCAAAATCAGATGATATTAGATTGACATATTTTGCCGAGAGGGGCTTGGCTGGATGAGGGTGTTGGGGTATTAATAGAGCGTGTGTATCCTGATTTTGTGATATATGCTTAAATGCAATCTAACTACGATACCGGGGATCGCTCTCTCTCTCTCTCTCTCTCTCTCTCTCAGATAGCTACAGTACCGATGAAAGGACGGCACGGAGAAGACGAGGACTATGGGAGAAACATGTCAATATGTAAATAATGTAGTGCTATCCTTGGTATCCACTGATTAAGTTGGTATAATACAGGAGAAGCTAGGGAGACAAATATATATTTATTCGTGTCATCATCAGTAATGGTAGTTTACAGTAGGTTCCACTGTGAGTTGCTTCAGCAGCAATGTCACATTGCATGCATTGTGAAGACTGGTTTGCACTAGAAAACAGCCGAGCCCTTGTGCAAGCCAAAACGTTGACAGCATTTGTATTGATAAACTCAGAGATTAATGACAAAGCTAACGATTGGGATATGGTAGTCGTAGCCAAGTTAACATGGCTTCGTTCGTTCCTACACTTAGTGCGGTGGCTTAGCAAAAAGATCGTGACACGTTGGACCAAAGCACCAAACTTGGCACATCCATCACTTGAGGCATACAGAACAATATCAGAAGGGGTGCCCATTGCTCTGGGCCGTGTGACACCCCCTGGTCCCCAAAAGGGCATCTAAGGGAAAATATCATCATTCAAAAAATAGTTCGCTTCCCAATAGCTTCAGGACTTTCGTTATCTTTGAGGCTAGGAAGCTGAAACTTGCCACATTATATCTTCGATTCCAGCGCTACAATAAAATGTAACAAAATTGAAGATGGCCTCTATGATGATGTCACAGTGACGTCGTATTATAAAAATAAGCCATTTTATTGACCATTTTTCTGGTCGATTTTTCAAATTTTGTATTTGTGCCATTTTCTTCGCTCAAATTGCCTTGTAAATCAGTAAATAATCATCTGATATGAATAAAATATTATTATGCACTTTCACATAGACAAAAGGACCAATTTTGAAGAAAATACGACAAAAACACAACTGTTGTCCATTTTGAATTTACCTATGATGCTCGTCTCCGAGAATTAAATGGCGCTAATATGATTTGCTATACGGACAAAAGTGCCAGCTCTCAACACTTCCGAGCATCAGAGAAAATTTTATTGGGAAGAGCGGGGGTGGGGGGGGGGGGAGGGTGTGGATGAAGCTGAATCCAACAATAACAATTTAGCACAGGATCTTCCCTATTCAGTATCATTTTACTAGTAGGTGTGCCTGCAGAACCGGCATATAATTGGAATAGTGCACGTGTCCTGAACCATGCACATGTAAATGTGTAAATATAATGGTACTGTTACCCAGTGGGCATAAGGTGTAGTTTCAGACCCCTCCCCCAATCTACCTCTGAACCTGAAATCGTCATGTCAATAGCGACGGATAGAAGTCAACGTGTTATTTTAATGTTAATTTCATGTTCCTGCCCCTCAATGGGCGTTAAATGCAATTTCCGATCATTTTTCTGTGTCTATTCACTCTCTGAGATCCCTATAGTTATCCTGAAAATGTTTGACAGGCTTTTGAC
>JAVTVY010035306.1:0-144381 GCA_036873755.1 Hanleya hanleyi | reverse complement strand
ACTGGGAGTATTAGGATCAATGTTTGTCCCCTGGGAAACGTACTTCTATACATTTGCGGTAGGGTTGTGGTGTCTCGTTTTACTCGTCTCGTCATTTAGAACACGATAGGAAGTGTTGCGGAGCAAATCGGTGAAATTTTTCAAAAAAGTCACCGAGGCCTGGGTAGGCCCATAGGCCTATACTGCATGGCTATGGGTGTATAGGCCCATACGGGGTGGACATGTTGGAGTCTAAGTGAGTCCCTAATGGTCCAATGGGGTCGAGTGAGGTCTTATTTTGAAGCTCTCGTGGAGGAGCACTTGACTACACTAATGGTTCGTCCGTGTTCAATAGTCTGCGCATGCGCAGCCTGGCCCGTAGTATAGAAAATAGGCATTTTGGGTGCTAGGTAGGGGTGTGTTTGGGATAGAGATGGGCTATTCACGGTTCGAATGGGTCGTGTGAGGTGTCAAAGTGAAGCTTGTGTGAGGTAGAGTCAGAATGGTGTGTTTTTGAATGAAAGTCGCGTTAATCTGCGCATGCGCAGTTGGTTGTAGTAAGTAAAGTGGTCATTTTGGGGCAGTCCATGAAGGTATTTGGGTCGAGATGGGCTATTCACGGTTCGAATGCGTCCTGGAAGGTGTCATCTTGTAGTTCTCGGGTGTACATTCCGATTTGAGGGATGTCCGCGTCATCTGTGACATCATCGGTGACGTCATCGGTACGAGTAGTAGCGAAAGTGGACATTTTCGGGCAGTACATGAAGGTATTTGGGGTCGAGATGGGCTATTCACGGTTCGAATGGGTCGTGTGAGGTGTCAAAGTGAAGCTTGTGGGGGGTAGAGTCAGAATGGTGTGTTTTTGAATGAAAGTCGCGTTAATCTGCGCATGCGCAGTTGGTTGTAGTAAGTAAAGTGGCCATTTTGGGGCAGTACATGAAGGTATTTGGGGTCGAGATGGGCTATTCACGGTTCGAATGCGTCCTGGAAGGTGTCATCTTGTAGTTCTCGGGGTGTACATTCCGATTGGAGGGATGTCCGCGTCATCTGTGACGTCATCGGTGACGTCATCGGTACGAGTAGTAGCGAAAGTGGACATTTTCGGGCAGTACATGAAGGTATTTGGGGTCGAGATGGGCTATTCACGGTTCGATAGAGTCAGAATGGTGTGTTTTTGAATGAAAGTCGCGTTAATCTGCGCATGCGCAGTGGGTTGTAGTAAGTAAAGTGGCCATTTTGGGGCAGTACATGAAGGTATTTGGGGTCGAGATGAGCTATTCACGGTTCGAATGCGTCCTGGAAGGTGTCATCTTGTAGTTCTCGGGGTGTACATTCCGATTGGAGGGATGTCCGCGTCATCTGTGACGTCATCGGTGACGTCATTGGTACGAGTAGTAGCGAAAGTGGACATTTTCGGGCAGTACATGAAGGTATTTGGGGTCGAGATGGGCTATTCACGGTTCGAATGGGTCGTGTGAGGTGTCAAAGTGAAGCTTGTGTGGGGTAGAGTCAGAATGGTGTGTTTTGAATGAAAGTCGCGTTAATCTGCGCATGCGCAGTTGGTTGTAGTAAGTAAAGTGGTCATTTTGGGGCAGTACATGAAGGTATTTGGGGTCGAGATGGGCTATTCACGGTTCGAATGCGTCCTGGAAGGTGTCATCTTGTAGTTCTCGGGGTGTACATTCCGATTTGAGGGAATGTCCACGTCATCTGTGACGTCATCGGTACCGCGTCATCTGTGACGTCATCGGTGACGTCATCGGTAGTAGCGAAAGTGGGCATTTTCGGGCAGTACATGAAGGTATTTGGGGTCGAGATGGGCTATTCACGGTTCGAATGCGTCCTGGAAGGTGTCATCTTGTAGTTTTCGGGGTGTACATTCCGATTTGAGGGATGTCCGCGTCATCTGTGACGTCATTGATGACGTCATCGGTACGAGTAGTAGCGAAAGTGGACATTTTGTGGGTGCGTGAGGGTGAGTTTGGTGTAGAGATGCACCATCCTTAGTCCGAATGCGTCGTGTGAGGTGTCATTTTGTAGCTCTCGGGGTGTACATTCCAAATTGAGGCATGTCCGAAGCATCTGTGACGTCATCGATGACGTCATCAGTAGGAGTATTAGCGAAAGTGAGCCTTTTGGGGCAGTGCAGGAAGGTATTTGGTGTAGAGATGGACCATCCGCGTTGCAAATGCGTCGTGTGGGGTATCATGTTGTAGCTCTCGGAGTATAGACCCTGATTTCAGGGATATTTATAGCATCTGTGACGTCATTGGTGACGTCATTAGTACAAGTTGTAGCGAAAGTGGGCCTTTTTTAGCAGTGAAGGATGTTATTTGGTGTAGAGATGGACCATCCGTGGTCCAAATGGACCGTGTGAGGTGTCATCTTGTAGCAACGCCCACCAACACCATTCTTAATGCTTCAACGCCCTCGTGAAATAGCTCAGAAGCTCTGATATTCCATGGAATTGTCACTAATTCTTCGAAATGCGGTGATGCCCGTCAACGCCCGTCGTTACACCTTAACACTCTAACATAACACCATGATATAGACCAGAGAGAGAACAACAACAACAACAAGGATGACACATGAGAGAACAACAACAACAAGAAGTTTTTTTCATATATTTTATTTTCCCCAATGTTACATCACACCCACGCTGGGGGAGCCGCGTTGGGTATATTTACAATTCAAGAAGATTCTTATCCAATCAGAGGCCACCATTTGCATGTTTCATATTCGTTCCTGTCCGTTAGATGTATTCTTGTCCAATCAGAAGTCTCCATTTCAGAAAGTGCCATCTGAACCGTTTATTCTAATCATCGTCGGGCAGGCCAGGATACCGTTGAGGCAACATATCCTCAGATAGTTGTTTGCGCATTCTAAGTATCTATCAGTGCATGGGTGAATACTTTCATCCGATGGAGGTGGTGGTCAGTTTAACCACGAAGAACGCAACATTGGTCATTATCTCCACTATCCACTTGGTGTTACAATTCAAGAAGACTTGTCCAATCAGAGGCCACCATTTGCATCTGTCATATTCGTTCCTGTCCGTTAGATGTATTCTTGTCCAATCAGAAGTCTTCATTTCAGAAAGTTCCATCTTCGGCCATGTTCGCTCTGAACCGTTTATTCTAATCACCGTCGGTCAGGCCAGGATACCGTTGAGGCAACATATCCTCAGATAGTTGTTTGCGCATTCTGAGAATCTATCAGTGCCTGGGTGAATACTTTCATCCGATGGGTTGGTCGGTCAGCTTGGTCACGAAGAACGTAACATTGGTTACCCTCTCCACTTTCCACTTGGTGTTGGGGCGTTGTTGTTGGGCCCATTCCAAGGGATCCACGTTGGCCAGGTTCTCCAGCATCGTCTCTAGCGACGCCCGGTTAATGATGGTAAACGGTTGGTCAAATACCCGGATGTTACTGCTCGGGTAAAAGTATCGGACTTGATCTGTCTCCTTATGCTGCAGCACATAACCAAACGCCAGATTTAATTTGAAGGACGTTGCTTGGTCATTGAAGATGGCTTCCACGTAGCTGCCTAGACGGGCGAGGTCGGTCAGTCGAAAATTGTAGATATCTTGAATAGGGCGATGACGGTAGAAACAGTGCCGTATCATGGTCCAATGGCGCCGATAGATGTCACTCACTGGATGGGCGCCCTGTAAGAGATCGCTAGGAACATTTATGGGCTCGTCCAGAAAATGTTCGATGTTATCAGGCGTATGACTCGAAACCGTAACGGAGGGGTCCGGCTGGATATCCAGGCCCTCCTGGACCGTGGGTATAGGCAGGCTCTTCGTCATCGCATCACCAGTGGCGTTCGTCTCTCCGGGTTCATCTTCACTGGGTCTGACCTTCCGCGGCTCCTCTTTAGTGGAAAGTTGTCGCCCAAACCGTAGAGACGGGGCATGCCTCAAACGTTGGTGCTGTCTAAACCGACTGGGTCGTTTGAAGAGTCGACCACAATCATTACATAGTACCGTCGCACCCGGGTGAAGTACCCTCTCATGACGCAGTAAATCATCCTCCCGATTGAATGACCGTGCGCAGGTTGTACAAGTATACCGAGCATCGTTGTGGGTGGAGGCCTCGTGGCGTCGTAAATTATTTAGACGAGTAAACAGCTTCTGGCAAGTTGTGCAAGTGAACATCTTGGTGGTTGACAGAGTGTCTGATGAAACGTCCACGCCGCTTCCCTTTTATAGCACGCTAGCTGGTGATCTATTTTTAGCACACTCAGTTCAACTATCCCCAAGTCGAGGGCCGAGCCGTGACATCTTCGGTAACATCCGTGTCTCTTCGGTCACCTCCGTACCGTCAACGATCAACATGTAGACATATAGAGTATGTACGGCATGTTATGGTATTCATCAGTGCATGAGTGACGCATTCAGCCGATGGGAGTGGTCGGTCAGCTTGGTAACGAAAAACGTAACATTGGTCACACTCTCCACTGTCCACTTGGTGTTGGGGCGTTGTTGTTGGGCCCATTCCAAGGGATCCACGGTGTCCAGTTTCTCCAGCATCGTCTCTAGCGACACTCGGTTAATGATGGTAAACGGTTGGTCAAATACCCGGATGTTACTGCTCGGGTAAAAATATCGGACTTGGACTGTCTCTTTATGCTGCAGCACATAACCAAACACCAGATTCAATTTGAAGGCCGTAGTTTGATCTTTGAAGATGGCTTCTACGTAGCTACGTAGACGGGCGAGGTCGGTCAGTCGGAAATTGTAGATATCTTGAATAGGGCGATGACGGTAGAAACAGTGCCGGATCATGGGCCAATGGCGCCGATAAATGTCACTCACTGGATGGTCTTCGTGTAACAGATCGCTGGGAACATTTATGGCTTCGTCCACGAAGTGTACTTTGCCCTCCACGTCGTACAAAAATCTGGCCCAAGGTCTTGTCGTCGGAATTTGACTGTTGAATTAGGGCGACATCATCATCGGCCCTCGTGCGATGGGTGGGAGTTCCCCCTGTTTCGATATTGATGCCTACGGGCTCTTCTATCTGCAAACGTGGCTGCGGAACAGGGTGTCGTGTGCGTTGGTGTCGCAGCAACTGACTGGTCAGTTTGAAAAGCCGACCACATTCTTCGCATGGACGCTTGGGTACTTCATGGCGTGCACGTGTGTGGCGCTGTAAATGATCCGGGCGCTGAAACGACAGTGTACATATCGTACAGTTATACCGGGCGGTTCCTTCGTGCTTGGTAGCCTCATGGCGGCGCAAGTCATGCAGACGAGTGAATGATTTCGAGCACGTAGTACAAGTGAACATCTTGGTGGTTGACAGAGTGTCTGATGAAACGGCCAGACCGCTTCCCTTTTATAGCACGCTAGCTGATATCATGTTCGGGCACTTCCGTGTCTCTTCGGATGTAAAAGTCCCCGGATGTAAAAGTGCCCGAATGTTTACGAATGTTCCACCATTCCGGACTTCTATCAGGTCCATGTCCAGAAGCTCTCATACGCCGTCATTTTGGAGCCGCCATGTTGGATCCGTCATTTTGGAACCGCCATCTTGGATATGTCCCATAATGTACCGGGTCAAAATACTCGCTTCTGATTGGACGAGAGCTCTATGACGGATTTTAAATACTCGCTTCTGTTTGGTGTACGTCGCTAAAGGTCACCGGAACTGACCTTTGACCCCGGCGCGCGCAAAGGTTTCCACCGCTCCGCGGTGGAAACCTTTACACTGCGTCAAATTCCGACGACAAGACCTTGGGCCAGATTTTGTACGACGTGGAGGGCAAAGTACACTTCGTGGACGAAGCCATAAATGTTCCCAGCGATCTGTTACACGAAGACCATCCAGTGAGTGACATTTATCGGCGCCATTGGCCCATGATCCGGCACTATTTCTACCGTCATCGCCCTATTCAAGATATCTACAATTTCCGACTGACCGACCTCACCCGTCTACGTAGCTACGTTGAAGCCATCTTCAAAGATCAAACTACGGCCTTCAAATTGAATCTGGTGTTTGGTTATGTGCTGCAGCATAAAGAGACAGTCCAAGTCCGATATTTTTACCCGAGCAGTAACATCCGGGTATTTGACCAACCGTTTACCATCATTAACCGAGTGTCGCTAGAGACGATGCTGGAGAAACTGGACACCGTGGATCCTTTGGAATGGGCCCAACAACAACGCCCCAACATCAAGTGGACAGTGGAGAGTGTGACCAATGTTACGTTTTTCGTTACCAAGCTGACCGACCACTCCCATCGGCTGAATGCGTCACTCATGCACTGATGAATACCATAACATGCCGTACATACTCTATATGTCTACATGTTGATCGTTGACGGTACGGAGGTGACCGAAGAGACACGGATGTTACCGAAGATGTCACGGCTCGACCCTCGACTTGGGGATAGTTGAACTGAGTGTGCTAAAAATAGATCACCAGCTAGCGTGCTATAAAAGGGAAGCGGCGTGGACGTTTCATCAGACACTCTGTCAACCACCAAGATGTTCATTTGCACAACTTGCCAGAAGCTGTTTACTCGTCTAAATAATTTACGACGCCACGAGGCCTCCACCCACAACGATGCTCGGTATACTTGTACAACCTGCGCACGGTCATTCAATCGGGAGGATGATTTACTGCGTCATGAGAGGGTACTTCACCCGGGTGCGACGGTACTATGTAATGATTGTGGTCGACTCTTCAAACGACCCAGTTGGTTAAGACAGCACCAACGTTTGATGCATGCCCCGTCTCTACGGTTTGGGCGACAACTTTCCACTAAAGAGGGGCCGCGGAAGGTCAGACCCAGTGAAGATGAACCCGGAGAGACGAACGGCACTGGTGATGCGATGACGAAGAGCCTGCCTATACCCACGGTCCAGGAGGGCCTGGATATCCAGCCGGACCCCTCCGTTACGGTTTCGAGTCATACGCCTGACAACATCGAACATTTTCTGGACGAGCCCATAAATGTTCCTAGCGATCTCTTACAGGGCGCCCATCCAGTGAGTGACATCTATCGGCGCCATTGGTCCATGATACGGCACTGTTTCCACCGTCATCGCCCTATTCAAGATATCTACAATTTCCGACTGACCAACCTCGCCCGTCTAGGCAGCTACGTGGAAGCCATCTTCAATGACCAAGCTACGTCCTTCAAATTAAATCTGGCGTTTGGTTATGTGCTGCAGCATAAGGATACAGACCAAGCCCGATATTTTTACCCGAGCAGTAACATCCGGGTATTTGACCAACCGTTTACCATCATTAACCGGGCGTCGCTAGAGACGATGCTGGAGAACCTGGCCAACGTGGATCCCTTGGAATGGGCCCAACAACAACGCTCCAACACCAAGTGGAAAGTGAAGAGGGTAACCAATGTTACGTTCTTCGTGACCAAGCTGACCGACCAACCCATCGGATGAATGTATTCACCCAGGCACTGATAGATTCTCAGAATGCGCAAACAACTATCTGAGGATATGTTGCCTCAACGGTATCCTGGCTTGACCAACGGTGATTAGAATAAATGGTTCAGAGCGAACATGGCCGAAGATGGAACTTTCTGAAATGAAGACTTCTGATTGGACAAGAATACATCTAACGGACAGGAACGAATATGACAGATGCAAATGGTGGCCTCTGATTGGACAAGTCTTCTTGAATTGTAACACCAAGTGGATAGTGGAGATAATGACCAATGTTGCGTTCTTCGTGGTTAAACTGACCACCACCTCGATCGGATGAAAGTATTCACCCATGCACTGATAGATACTTAGAATGCGCAAACAACTATCTGAGGATATGTTGCCTCAACGGTATCCTGGCCTGCCCGACGATGATTAGAATAAACGGTTCAGATGGCACTTTCTGAAATGGAGACTTCTGATTGGACAAGAATACATCTAACGGACAGGAACGAACATGAAACATGCAATGGTGGCCTCTGATTGGATAAGAATCTTCTTGAATTGTAAATATACCCAACGCGGCTCCCCCAGCGTGGGTGTGATGTAACATTGGGGAAAATAAACTATATGAAAAAAACTTCTTGTTGTTGTTGTTCTCTCATGTGTCATCCTTGTTGTTGTTGTTGTTCTCTCTCTGGTCTATATCATGGTGTTATGTTAGAGTGTTAAGGTGTAACGACGGGCGTTGACGGGCAACACCGCATTTCGAAGAATTAGTGACAATTCCATGGAATATCAGAGCTTCTGAGCTATTTCACGAGGGCGTTGAAGCATTAAGAATGGTGTTGGTGGGCGTTGCTACAAGATGACACCTCACACGGTCCATTTGGACCACGGATGGTCCATCTGTACACCAAATAACATCCTTCACTGCTAAAAAAGGCCCACTTTCGCTACAACTTGTACTAATGACGTCACCAATGACGTCACAGATGCTATAAATATCCCTGAAATCAGGGTC
Source organism: Hanleya hanleyi (assembly GCA_036873755.1). NCBI lineage: Eukaryota > Metazoa > Mollusca > Polyplacophora > Lepidopleurida > Hanleyidae > Hanleya > Hanleya hanleyi. Next base: position 135,978 of record JAVTVY010035306.1, on the reverse strand, counting down.
TATACTCCGAGAGCTACAACAGGATACCCCACACGACGCATTTGCAACGCGGATGGTCCATCTCTACACCAAATACCTTCCTGCACTGCCCCAAAAGGCTCACTTTCGCTAATACTCCTATTGATGACGTCATCGATGACGTCACAGATGCTTCGGACATGCCTCAATTTGGAATGTACACCCCGAGAGCTACAAAATGACACCTCACACGACGCATTCGGACTAAGGATGGTGCATCTCTACACCAAACTCACCCTCACGCACCCACAAAATGTCCACTTTCGCTACTACTCGTACCGATGACGTCATCAATGACGTCACAGATGACACCGATGACGTCACAGATGACGCGAACATCCCGCAAATCGGAATGTACACCCCGAGAACTACAAGATGACACCTTCGAGGACGCATTCGAACCGTGAATAGCCCATCTCGATCCCAAATACCTTCATGTACTGCCCGAAAATGTCCACTTTCGCTACTACTCGTACCGATGGCGTCACCGATGACGTCACAGATGACGCGAACATCCCTCAAATCGGAATGTACACCCCGAGAACTACAAGATGACACCTTCCAGGACGCATTCGAACCGTGAATAGCCCATCTCGACCCCAAATACCTTCATGTACTGCCCCAAAATGGCCACTTTACTTACTACAACCCACTGCGCATGCGCAGATTAACGCGACTTTCATTCAAAAACACACCATTCTGACTCTACCCCACACAAGCTTCACTTTGACACCTTACAGGACGCATTCGAACCGTGGATAGCCCATATCGACCCCAAATACCTTCATGTACTGCCCCAAAATGGCCACTTTACTTACTACAACCAACTGCGCATGCGCAGATTAACGCGACTTTCATGCAAAAACACACCATTCTGACTCTATCGAACCGTGAATAGCCCATCTCGACCCCAAATACCTTCATGTACTGCCCGAAAATGTCCACTTTCGCTACTACTCGTACCGATGACGTCACCGATGACGTCACAGATGACGCGGACATCCCTCCAATCGGAATGTACACTCCGAGAACTACAAGATGACACCTTACAGGACGCATTCGAACCGTGGATAGCCCATATCGACCCCAAATACCTTCATGTACTGCCCCAAAATGGCCACTTTACTTACTACAACCAACTGCGCATGCGCAGATTAACGCGACTTTCATTTCAAAAACACACCAAATTCTGACTCTACCCCACTCAGCTTCACTTTGACACCTCACGACATTCGAACCGTGAATAGCCCATCTCGACCCCAAATACCTTCATGTACTGCCCGAAAATGTCCACTTTCGCTACTACTCGTACCGATGACGTCACCGATGACGTCACAGATGACGCGGATATCCCTCAAATCGGAATGTACACCCCGAGAACTACAAGATGACACCTTCCAGGACGCATTCGAACCGTGAATAGCCCATCTCGACCCCAAATACCTTCATGTACTGCCCCAAAATGGCCACTTTACTTACTACAACCCACTGCGCATGCGCAGATTAACGCGACTTTCATTCAAAAACACACCATTCTGACTCTATCGAACCGTGAATAGCCCATCTCGACCCCAAATACCTTCATGTACTGCCCGAAAATGTCCACTTTCGCTACTACTCGTACCGATGACGTCACCGATGACGTCACAGATGACGCGAACATCCCTCCAATCGGAATGTACATCCCGAGAACTACAAGATGACACCTTCCAGGACGCATTCGAACCGTGAATAGCCCATCTCGACCCCAAATACCTTCATGTACTGTCCCAAAATGGCCAGTTTACTTACTACAACCAACTGCGCATGCGCAGATTAACGCGACTTTCATTCAAAAACACACCATTCTGACTCTACCCCACACAAGCTTCACTTTGACACCTCACACGACCCATTCGAACCGTGAATAGCCCTTCTCGACCCCAAATACCTTCATGTACTGCCCGAAAATATCCACTTTCGCTACTACTCGTACCAATGACGTCACCGATGACGTCACAGATGACGCTGACATCCCTCCAATCGGAATGTACACCCCGAGAACTACAAGATGACACCTTCCAGGACGCATTCGAACCGTGAATAGCTCATCTCGACCCCAAATACCTTCATGTACTGCCCCAAAATGACCACTTTACTTACTACAACCAACTGCGCATGCGCAGATTAACGCGACTTTCATTTCTTTGACACCTCACACGACCCATTCGAACCGTGAATAGCCCATCTCGACCCCAAATACCTTCATGTACTGCCCGAAAATGTCCACTTTCGCTACTACTCGTACCAATGACGTCACCGATGACGTCACAGATGACGCGGACATCCCTCCAATCGGAATGTACACCCCGAGAACTACAAGATGACACCTTCCAGGACGCATTCGAACCGTGAATAGGCCATCTCGACCCCAAATACCTTCATGTACTGTCCCAAAATGGCCACTTTACTTACTACAACCAACTGCGCATGCGCAGATTAACGCGACTTTCATTCAAAAACACACCATTCTGACTCTACCCCACACAAGCTTCACTTTGACACCTCACACGACCCATTCGAACCGTGAATAGCCCATCTCTATCCCAAACACACCCCTACCTAGCACCCAAAATGCCTGTTTTCTATACTACGGGCCAGGCTGCGCATGCGCAGACTATTTGAACACGGACGAAATATTAGTGTAGTCAAGTGCTCCTCCACGAGAGCTTCAAAATAAGACCTCACTCGACCCCATTGGACCATGAGTGGCCCACCTAGACTCCAACATGTCCACCCCGTATGGGCCTATACACCCATAGCCATGCAGTATAGGCCTATGGGCCTACCCAGGCCTCGGTGACTTTTTTGAAAAATTTCACCGATTCGCTCCGCAACACTTCCTATCGTGTTCTAAATGACGAGACGAGTAAAACGAGACACCACAACCCTACCGCAAATGTATAGAAGTACGTTTCCCAGGGACAAACATTGATCCTAATACTCCCAGTATGGACTATATGGGGCTCAGTGACTTTTTTCAAAAATTTCACCGATTCGCACGGGGACACTTCTTATCATGTTCTAAATGACGAGACGAGTAAAACGAAACCCCACAACCCTACCGCAAATGTATAGAAGTACGTTTCCCAGGGGTACAAACATTGATCCTAATACTCCCAGTATGGACTATATGGGGCTCAGTGACTTGTTTCAAAAATTTCACCGATTCGCACGGGGACACTTCTTATCATGTTCTAAATGACGAGACGAGTAAAACGAAACCCCACAACCCTACCGTAAATGTATAGAAGTAGGTTTCCCAGGATGGTCCTATACCTCCCACACCCCATATAGGCATTTTCCCGTAATTTAGAATAAAGTCCGTATTCCGTATTTTTTCAGGAATTTTTAACATACACCCACCCTGGAACTAGGGGAAGATAACTCTATTGACAGGCGAGCCCCGTTAAGCCCGGCGACCTATATACCACCCATACCCCATATAGGCATTTTCCCAGGTTTTTCGATAAAGTCCGTTTTCCGGGGGGTTTTTTCAGGAAAAATTTTACATGCACCCACCCCATTGCCTGAATGCCTCTTCACCTAGGCTTCACTTTGATATCTCACTCGACCCCATTGGACCATTAGGGGCTCCCCTAGCTCCAACACGTCTATTTCCATACCCTTGGGCCACCGCGCATGCGCAGAATGACCCTAATTTAACCCACACCCAGCCCATCAGATGCCCCTTCACGAATGCTGCACATCGATACCTCACTCGACCCCATTGGTCCATTAGGGGCTTCCCTAGATGCCAAAACGTCTATTTTCATACCCTTCGGCCACCGCGCATGCGCAGAATGACCTTAATTTAACCCCACACCCAGTCCATCAGATGCCCCTTCACATAAGCTTCACATCGATACCTCACTCGACCCCATTGGTCCATTAGGGGCTTCCCTAGATACCAAAACGTGTATTTTCATACCCTTCGGCCACCGCAGAATGACCCTAATTTAACCCCACACCCAGTCCATCAGATGCCCCTTCACATAAGCTTCACATCGATACCTCACTCGACCCCATTGGTCCATTAGGGGCTTCCCTAGATACCAAAACGTCTATTTTCATACCCTTCGGCCAACGCGCATGCGCAGAATGACCCTAATTCAACCCCACACCCAGTCCATTAGATGCCCCCTCATGAATGCTTCACTTTGATACCTCACTCGACCCCATCGGTCCACTAGGGGCTTCCCTAGCTCCAAAACGTCTATTTTCAGACCCTTGGGCCACCGCGCATGCGCAGAATGACCCTAATTCAACCCCACACCCAGTACATCAGATGCCCCTTCATGAATGCTTCACTTTGATACCTCACTCGACCCCATCGGTCCACTAGGGGCTTCCCTAGCTCCAAAACGTCTATTTTCATACCCTTGGGCCACCGCGCATGCGCAGATTGACCCTAATTCAACCCCACACCCAGTCCATCAGATGCCCCTTCATGAATGCTTCACTTTGATACCTCACTCGACCCCATCGGTCCACTAGGGGCTCCCCTAGCTCCAAAAGGCTATTTTCATACCCTTCGGCCACCGCGCATGCGCAGAAGGCCGATATGTCAACCCCTCACCCAGCCCATTAGATGCCCCTTCACCTAAGCTTCACTTTGATACCTCACTCGACCCCATCCGACCATTTTATCTAGGGACTACTTTTTCTCCGCGGAAGTTTTTTCCCGAGACCGAATCACCGCCAAAACCGCGGCCAAACCGCATCACCGCGGATGAATACATTTTTTTTTTTTTTTTTTTTGCCGGAACTATTTAATCATTGACCTTTGGTGACCCTCCTCGTTGCTCCGCATTGCTCCTCATTGAGCATGCGCAGTAGGCAGCCAACAAGGTTCTGCGCATGCGCAGTGAGGAGCTAAAGGTAGCAGATACTCTTTACCTACTACTATCCTCCTTGTCTGCCACTCCACGACTGTTTATGCACAGATTTACGCCACGTGCACACCACGTCAGTCAGGCTCTACTTCAGCAGCGCTTCAATATGACACTCGGTAAGGCCCAGTTGGACCACAGATTTCCATCTCGACCCCAAAACATACTTTTTTGCCGACTGTGCATGCGCATATTGACGACACTTCCACTACAATCCAAAACAGTCGGACTCTACTGCACGAGCGCTTCAATATGACTCCCGACACGGCAAATGTGAACCACGGGTGGTTCACTCAAATGCCCTTTTACTAATGCTCCGACTCTGCGCATTCGCAGAGGTACAGCACTTCCCCTATAAACAACGCCAGTCGGACCGCGCTTCAATATGACAACCAACACTGCTGATTTGGACCAAGGATGGTCCACCTACTTCCCAAAACGTCCACTCAAAATGCCCATCTGTTATTTTCATGGGGAATCTATCGCTGCATGTCTCGCTGACATGTACATGTATTGCTATGCAATTTACTTTGAAGTGACCGGGGCGTATTCAAGGAAGGATTGACCTCTGGTTTACCTCAAAAAATTCCCGGCGATTACCGAAGATTACCGGAGATTCAGGAGAAGAGAAAGCAGCGATAAAAGTTCGTCATTTTGGTGACGATCAAGTCGTGGAGAAAGTGCCTGAAACTAAAATGCGACCAAAAGCGGCAATGCGCATTCTTCACGACTCGCTCGTTACCAAAAGTGGTCAAATTGTAAACTTTCTCTACTACTGAGAAGAGGAGGCTTTCTAGGCAATTACGTAGAAGTCAATTGACATGTATTTGATCGATTGCAAGACGGTGGATTTATATTGCATCACATTCGTACAAATACCTGAACTAACGACTTTACAGTGTATATCATACGGATTAAGAATACTGATCAACGATACGGACTTGATATTTCTGGAACATCATGATGTCTTGATGGCATCATTGAAAACTGTTGACCGCTTCTGTCTTGCAGGAAATTAGCCTAATTTTAGGTATACTATGACCTATCCTTTTAATTTGGTGCTAATGTTATTATATGAATTACATGTAGGTCTTTGGATTATGGACGCGGAAATTCTTTAATGGACGACGAATGAATATTGAATGACGGACTAAACGCTTGTATTTCGAATCCTTGCTGTTGGATTTGTCGGACATTGAACATGGATTGCAAATCCTCAACATCTACCATTATAAATACAACACTATAGTATTTAGAAATAGTTCAGAAACATTTAATTTAATAAAACAGCCTTTGTACAGTGAGGAATGTCATATCAGACTTCCATGAGCTCTCGACATACGATATTCAACTCTTGTGCCTCCCCATTCCGAGGTTCTGTCATATAGATTGGACAGAACATCCCGGCAGAAAATCGTTAGGATTTTCCACTTGCAACTGGCTAGAAAGACCGACCATCAATTATTAATATACACGTATACACTTGTTATATTGCAGGTTACCTAGGTTCTGCTATGAGAGCTGGTGAACGTTCATCTCATATTTTATGGGTATGGCGCATGAGTCTGCTGGTGGCACTTCTCGTTATTGTAGCCGAAGGAAGCCATGAAGGACACGGAACTGAAAGTGGCGATCATTGTGATTGTTATGACAAGTGTACCATAGGCACAGGCGCGATCCCACCTACCGACGACAATCCTTCAATTTTCGAAGATCTCTCTGTATCAGAGATGCTTGTGGTACGAGATTACTTGTTTATCAATTTAAACCTGGCTCCAGTGTCCGAAGCTCTCGTAACGTCAAGCTATCTGTACGCTATTGACCTTAACATCCCGTCAAAAGCAGAAGTCTTAGAGTTCTTGGATAGAATTGGCACCAAACCGGAAAGAACAGCCAGAGCAGTGGTGTTCCGCGGTGACCTCGACCCGCCAAGTGTGGAGGAATACATAGTTGGGCCATTACCCTCTCCTTCGTGGCACAAACCTGCCATTAATAATGGCTACAACAAATACCCTATACCATTTGACCGTCGGCCATATTCGAATCCGGAATACAACCATGGTATCAACCCGGTGGTAGACAAAGCAGCTGAAGACCTATACGAGCTGTTAGTGGAGAGCTATGGCGCCGGTGCACACAACTGCACCACTGGTTCCAAATGTTTGATTTTCTTAATTGCATCACAATTAAATCTCGAAGGAGAAGGCCGACAGTCTTGGTACATTGCTTTCCACAATTTGGAAGGCTTTCACTTGCACCCATTAGGCGTGGAACTGCTGATTTATCACGGCGGCACTGACGTTTCCACCTGGCGGGTGTCAAAGGCGGTTTATAATGGTCAAATGTTTGATAGCGTGGACGAATTAATGGATAACTACAGACGGAATAAGTTGACAAAACTGAAACTACCTTTTCCAGAAGACGATGACAAACTGTATTCGACTTACCGACGGAGAGGTGAAGATCCCATGAAGGTATTACGTCGTGGTCCCCGTATGTACGAGCCCGATGGCCACCGATACACTATCAATGGTCAACGAGTGGAATATATGGGATGGAGATTTGATTTCCGTCTCAGGTCATTATACTCTATGCAGTTGTTTGACATCAGGTTCAAAGGAGATAGAATCGCCTACGAAATTAGTCTGCAGGAGTTTGCAGCACTGTATTCCGGGTATGGTCCCAATCAGATCAGCACTCAGTACTTGGATTCTGCTTACGTCTTGTATAATTTTGAACTGACAAAAGGCGTGGACTGTCCTCACTCAGCCACCTATCTTGATTCGTATGCTTTTCATAACACGGACAGACCTTTTCGTCGCAGGAACGCCGTCTGCATCTTTGAATACGACTCCGGAGTTCCACTCATGCGCCACTACTCTAACGATTACGCGGGATCCTATGAGTTTTACGGTGGTATAAACGGCTATGCGCTGGTCATCAGAAGCATCGTTACTAACTATAATTACGACTATATTGCGGACTTTCTGTTCTACAACAACGGGGTTATCGAAGTTCGAGAAGCAGCTACAGGTTACCTTCAGGCAAACTTTGGTTACAAGGAGGAATTCAAAGGTTATTCGTTTCCAGTTTCTGATCACGTTGCAGGTACTTTGCATCACCATCTTTTTAGCTACAGAGTGGATCTTGATATTAAGGGCGAGAACAACCGATTCGCCACCCTTGATATCACACCAGAGACAATACCCCATCCGTGGTTTCCAGGATACAACGTCACCCAGGCACGTTTCGATGAGGTCCTTAAGTCAACAGAAATGGAGGCGGCAATACAGTATAAATTTGAAGAACCAAGATATTACCTTGTGTACAATGAAAATTCCACGAACAGACTGGGGTCGAAGCGTGCTTACCGTATTGAAAACGCCGGGATGACAAAATTTCTTCTCCCGGACGAGGGATATCCTCGTGCTGTTCGCTGGGCAAAGTATCAGATGGCTGTTTCCAAGTATAAAGATAACGAAACATCAAGCTCGTCAATTTACACAATAACGGAGAAACAAGATCCTATAGTCGACTTTGATAGCTTCATTACTGACAACGAGTCTATCATAGATGAGGATTTGGTGCTATGGGTGACCATGGGCACACACCACATCCCTATTACTGAGGACGTGCCATCGGTCTTCACCTCGGGTGGAGTGAAGAGCTTCTTCCTCCGGCCCTTTAATTACTTCGACGAGAGTCCCTCTGTGACATCCAGAGACATTGTGTATATTAAACCTGGTGATAATGATGGGGCGCCAAACGTAAATATGTATGGAAAGGAGTACCAGGCCAACTGTGTGCCTAGAGAAAGGCCATTCAGTTATGTTGGTAGATATGAGCTCTAAAATGCCATCATTCCCGATGAAAGATGATACGACCTCGACAAGATATACGGTGTTGTAGAGCGATGAAATAGTTCTCGTTCCATAATGTATGAAACAATCGCGGACTGACATGTTCACAGTTGTATGAGTGCACGAGAGTGAAAATGCCGTGCCAATTCGCCTGTATACCATATACTTGTTACATGCGATGCCATATTCAGCCACACAGAATCCCAGCAGAATACATACTGAAACCTTGATCAATTTTCATTTCCATCGGTTACAATATCTGATACACACTGGTCATGGCAGTATTGCACAATAATCCAGGTATCCAGAGGAAATACACCTATATTTCTTATCTCATTTACTGCCACGTAAATATGGGTATTTTGGGTTCATTATTGGCAAAAAGGCCAAATTAATTTTAAAAATTGTGTAGATCATAAGGTTTTTTTCAAAAACTTTTTCTTAATTTTTTTATTTCAAAATGGCCGCCATCTGAAACATATTGCAATATCTCATTACCAAACGAGATATAAACATTATACCAATGGCTACGCCTACATTTGCAGGATCTACGCATCATCTTGGGGTATCATGTGCTTCATAAACGATCGCCCATCTTGGATTTCAACATGGCCGCCATCAGAAACCCATTTTTGTTCATATCTCGTGACCAAAACGTTCAAATAAATTGATTCCATTGGTTACATCCACTTTTTCAGGGTCAGTGCTTCGGAAGGTGGCACCATTAATATGTTGGCCACATGTAATAGCGGTCATCCTACATTCCAAGATGGTCGCCATCATATTCTAACTACAACTGTGTACGAGGTATTCACTCTAATTCAGTGCCTGAACCCACATTTCAGGGCCTAGGTATAACATAGTGCCACCATGACCTCTTACTGTCCATCATTGTGAATTGTCTCTTCATGTCCACCTTTGTGGATTTCAATATGACCGCGCCATCTGTGACCCAGTTTTCTCCATTTCGTGTTACCTAAACAGATCATGAGCTTCTAGTCTAGTCCCATGAGCCAGTCCCATCAGTCCACAATGCGATTTGCTTCTGTCCAGGGATGAAGATGGTCGATAACCAACGTTTTGTAATGGCGACCCGCTTGAATTCTACGATAGGCCGTCTGAAACCCATTTTTGACCATATCTTTTATCTGAATCAGTCGCGAACTTTGTTCTAATGGTTACACTTGCATGTTCAAGAACAGTGCATGCGATCGTGCGATACTACATCTTACAGTAAGGAAGAGCGTATCTCGGTTGGTTTTTCAGGGCTGTTTATAGACAGTCTGGACAAACAGTCAATTTTATTTTATATGTACAAATCTGGAACACCCTTTTGCTTGAAGCGTTGATTAACTTGACATAATACAGGAGGAAACTGACTCCGAAAATATTAGCGAGAGGCATTTTGCTAATGAATATTTTGATATATATTTAATCAGGTCATCGTCAGGAATACCCTGCGCCTATATTGCTTGAAAGTTCAGATTCCTTGATTTCCCTTCAATCATCTTTCTCCAACCAGAGATTCAGAATCTCCTCTCTCTCACACCTATCATCGTCATCTTTCATAGATTTATCAAAGTAAACAAATCTTCCCATTTTCCACGATTGACACTGATTCACGTTGTGGTGCATGTTTTTCAAGCCGCAACCTGGTCAGATTTCTACTGTCGGAAAACCGCCATCACGAGTTCATTGCCCCGCAACAATTGCTATTTTGGCGTTTGTATCGAAGATGTTTCTTTATTCTAGTTAGGTAAATCAGGACAATCCAGACGTTTCACAATACAGTCCATAGTATAATTGGGAAGACTTCGAGAAATGCTCGAATACAGCTACTAGTAGTATACAAAACCCTTTTTAAAGTCGCATTTTGCCGGAGGAGATAACTCTTGCATCCGCCAAGTGTGGGGTGGGGGGGGGGGGGCGCTTTTGTAGGTTGAAGTATAGCAAGAGGCCATTCACGGCCTTTCACCTCTGAGGCCGTCAAGGCCGCTATAGTTCCGTCACTTCCGGTCGCGTGACCTTTGACCTCGAATTTCTACGCGGTTTGGTGGTAATGCGGTCTGCTTCCGCGGACAGAAAGTAGTCCCATTTCAACCGAGTGACTTCCAATGTTAATGTATACGGGGAATGCCTAAAAAGAGTATGGAATAGACGTTTTGGAACCGAGGTGGGTCCCTAGTGGACTGATTGGGTCGAATGAGGTGTCAAAGTGAAGCGCTCCTCCAGGGCCATCCAGTCATGGGTGGGTGCATGTAAAGTTAGGATTTGTCCCGAAAATATATAAAAACGGAACACGGACTTTACCCCTAAAATAGGGGAAAACTCCTATCAACCCTATCCCAAAGGGCTAATATCGGTCCCCAGGTTTATCGGGGCCTGCCTATCAAGTCAATCGGGTGGGCGTATGTAAAAGTTTCTCCAGAAAAAAATATAAAAAGCGGAATACGGACTTTATTCCTACAATAGGGGCCCGTATTATACAATATACGGGAAAATGCTTGTATGGGGCTGTATATAGGCCCATATAGCTCCATACTGGCTATCGGAGTATAGGTCCATCCTGGGAAATTTTTCGTGGGTTTTACTATGGGTTGTTTGGTCTTGTTTTTCTCGCCTCGCCACGAAAAACACGATGGGGTGGGTCTCGGAAGTAAGGGGTGAAATTTTTTGAAAAGTACTTGGTAGGTCTGTATATAGGCCCATATAGCCCCATACTGGCTATCGGGGTATAGGTCCATCCTGGGAAATTTTTCGTGGGTTTTACTATGGGTTGTTTGGCCTTGTTTTTCTCGCCTCGCCACGAAAAACACGATGGGGTGGGTCTCGGAAGTAAGCGGTGAATTTTTTTGGAAAGTATCGGGTAGGTCTGTATATAGGCCCATATTGCCCCATACTGGCTATCGGGGTATAGGTCCATCTTGGGAAATTTTCTGTGGGTTTTACTATGGGTTGTTTGGGCTTGTTTTTAACGTCTCGCCACGAAAAACACGATGGGAAGGGTCTCGGAAGTAAGCGGTGAAATTTTTTGAAAAGTACCGGGTAGGTCTGTATATAGGCCCATATAGCCCCATACTGGCTATCGGGGTATAGGTCCATCCTGGGAAATTTTTCGTGGGTTTTACTATGGGTTGTTTGGCCTTGTTTTTCTCGCCTCGCCACGAAAAACACGATGGGGTGGGTCTCGGAAGTAAGCGGTGAATTTTTTTGGAAAGTATCGGGTAGGTCTGTATATAGGCCCATATTGCCCCATACTGGCTATCGGGGTATAGGTCCATCTTGGGAAATTTTCTGTGGGTTTTACTATGGGTTGTTTGGGCTTGTTTTTAACGTCTCGCCACGAAAAACACGATGGGAAGGGTCTCGGAAGTAAGCGGTGAAATTTTTTGAAAAGTACCGGGTAGGTCTGTATATAGGCCCATATAGCCCCATACTGGCTATCGGGGTATAGGTCCATCCTGGGAAATTTTTCGTGGGTTTTACTATGGGTTGTTTGGTCTTGTTTTTCTCGCCTCGCCACGAAAAACACGATGGGATGGGTCTCGGAGGTAAGCGGTAAAATGTTTTCGAAAAGTACCGGGTAGGCCTGTATATAGGCCCATATAGGCCCATACTGGCTCAGTGGATAGGCTCATACTGGGTGGACGTTCTGGGGTCTAGGTGAGCCTCTAGTGGTCCTATGGTGTCGTATGAGGTCTTATTTTGAAGCTCTCCTGGAGAAGCACCCAACTATATCGTCCGTTTTCAATATTCTGCGTATGCGCAGTCTGGCCGTAGTATAGAAAGCAGGCATTTTGGGGGTGTTTTTGGGGTAGAGATGGACCACTATGGGTCCAAATGGGTCGTGGGAGGTGTTAAAGTGAAGCTTGTGTGGGGGGTAGAGTCAGAATGGCGTGTTGTTTTATTGCAAGTCGCGTCAATCTGCGCATGCGCACTGGGTGTAGTAAGTAAAATGGCTATTTTGGGGGGTGCTTGGCGGTGTGTTTGGGTAGACATGGACCACTATTGGTCCGAATGTGTCGAGGGAGGTGTCATTTTGTAGCTCTCGGGGTGTAGACACCGATTTGAGGGCTGTCCATAGCATCTGTGACGCCATCGGTGACGTTTTCAGTACAAGTAGTAGCGAAAGTGGGCATTTTGGAGCAGTGAAAGAAGGTATTTTGTGTAGAGATGGACCACTGTTGGTCCGAATGTGTCGAGGGAGGTGTCATTTTGTAGCTCTCGGGGTGGAGACCATGATTTGAAGGATATTCACAGCATCTGTAACGTCATCGGTGACGTCATCACTACGAGTAGTAGCGAAAGTGGTCATTTTGGGGCAGTGAAGGAAGGTATTTGGTGTAGAGATGGACCATTCTTGGTCCGAATGCGTCGTGTGGGGTGATATTTTGTAGCTCTCGGGGTTCAGACCACGATTTGAGCGACGTCCGCGTCATCTGTGACGTCATCGGTGATGTCATCAGTACGAGTAGTAGCGAAAGTGGTCATTTTGGGGCAGTGAAGGAAGGTATTTGGGGTAGAAATGGACCATCCTTGGTACGAATACGTCATGTGGGGTGTCATCTTGTAGCCTTCGAGGTGGAGACCCCGATTTGTGGGATGTTCACAGCATCTGTGACGTCATTGGTGACGTCATCAGTACGAGTAGTAGCGAAATTGGGCATTTTTGGGGAAGTGAAGGAAGATATTTTGGGTAGAAATGGACCACTATTGGTCCGAATGCGTGGTGTCGGGTGTCATCTTGTAGTTCTCGTGGTGCAGACTCCTATTTGTGGCATGTTCACGTCATCTGTGACGTCAGTAGGAGTAGTAGCGAAAGCCGGCATTTTGGGGAAGTGAAGGAAGGTATTTGGTGTAGAAATGGACCATCCTTGGTCCGAATGTATCGTGTAGGGTGTCATCTTGTAGTTCTCTTCATGTAGACGCATCTACACACTTGGTGGTCGCATGGTGCATGAATACTTGATACTGTGAACTATAACTGTAAAAGTTCCGGATGGCCGAGTGGTCTAAGGCGTCAGTCTCAAGTGCTGGCCTGCACAATACAAGGCGTGGGTTCGAATCCTACTCCTGACATGAGTTTTTTTGTATATACACCTTTTGTATTATACCATATCTGTCCTGAATGTGTTGTATTATACCATATTTGTCCTGTGTTATACAACATCTGTCCTGTATTATACCAAATCTGTCCTGTATTGTACCATATTTGTCCTGTATTATACCATATCTGTCCTGGATGGGCTGTATTATGCCATATCTGTCCTGTATTATACCAAATCTGTGCTGTATTATACCATATCTCTCCTGTATTGTACCATATATGTCCTGACAATATTTGCCCTCTATTATACCATATCTGTGCTGTATTATACAGTATCTGTGCTGTATTATACCATATCTGTCCTGTGTTATACAATATCTTCCTGTATTATACCAAATCTGTCCTCTATTGTACCATATTTGTCCTGTATTATACAATATATGTTCTGTATTATACCAAATCTGTGCTGTATTATACAGTATCTGTCCTGTATTATACCAAATCTGTGCTGTATTATACCATATCTGTCCTGTAGTGTACCATATATGTCCTGTATTATTCAACATATGTTCTGTATTATACAGTATTTGCCCCATATTATACCATATCTGTGCTGTATTATACCATATCTGTGCTGTATTATACAATATCTGTGCTGTATTATAACATATCTGTCCTGTATTGTAACATATATGTCCTGTACCATACAATATATGTTCTGAACTATACAATATATGTTCTGTATTATACCATATCTGTCCTTATTATACCATATCTGTGCTGTATTATACCATATTTGTCCTGTATTTTAACATATCTGTCCAGTATTATACCGAATCTGTGCTGTATTATATCATATCTGTCCTGTATTTTACCATATCTGTCCAGTATTATACCGAATCTGGGCTGTATTATACCATATCTGTCCTGTAGTATACCATATCTGTCCTGTATTCAACGCTTAGCTTAACGCTTCAACGTCCTGGTGAATTAGCTCAAAAGCTCTGATGTTAATGGAATTGACACTAATTCATCGAAATGCGGTGACGCCCGTCGTTACATCCGTCTCAACGCCTTAACATCATGATATAGACCGGAGAGAGAACAAAAACAACAAGGATGACAATCCAATCATTTGAATGTCCCTCCAGTACATCATACCCACGCTGGGGGAGTCGCGTTATGTATGTTTACAATTCTCGTAGGCTCTTGTCCAGTCAGAAGCCATCGTTTGAGAAAGTTTAATCTCCGGCCAGAATTGCTTTTGGCCTAAGTGTCATCGAGCAGGCCAGAATACTGTAACGGCAGCATGTCCTGAAACAGTAGTTTGCGCATTTGGGGTGTAGTAAGTAAAGTGACCATTACTGGGTTGCGCAGGGCTTTATTTGAGAGACTGAGGTTCTACATATCATCCAAAGATGTAGGGTATCATCTTGAAGACCACGACTTGAGTGATTTCCAGGTCATCTGTGACGTCATTGTTGACGTCATCAGTACGAGTGGTAGCAAAATTTTGATTAGTCGACCATTCAACGCCCGGTGGTGGTGGTGGTGGTACCTCCTGTGGGCAGTGCTCTTGGATAGGAGCTTTTGATGCTCAGAGCGCCTATCCGTGGTTCACACTTCCGGTTCCGGTCACGTGACCGGAAGTGACCTTTGACCCCTGCGCATGGTACCGGATATATACATCCGGGATATCATCTTACATCCGTTTTTTTTCATGTTTACTGTCACGTGACCGGAACCGGAAGTTGTCACAAGACAGGAAATGTTCTGTATTATACCAAATCTGTGCTGTATTATACCATATCTGTCCTGTATTGTACCATATATGTCCTGTATTATACAATATATGTTATTCTTATTTAGATATCTATCTCTATAAAAATGAAGCGGGCATTCTCTCTCGTCGACTTTATGACAAAAGAGATGATTACAATTTCGACATCGTAAACTATCCCTTTCTGGATAGTAATATTCCAGTGGGACCTGCATATGGCGTATACATATCTCGCTTAGTAGCATTTGCTAGATCCTGTGTTAAATGTGATGATTTAATCAACGTCACAAAACATTGTTGCAGAAACTTATAAAACAGGGCTATTCCACCAAGCGCCTCCACTCAAAGTTTTTCAAATTTGGCGATACATATCGCATGCTGATAGCAAAATACGAACGTAGCGTGCCAGATCTATGGCGCTACGTTTCGTAACTTGTGTCTAATTCCGCTTAACCCGGGGCTAGGGGCCGTATGAACCCATGTACTTCAAGATCCTCATGGTATTCATATGAACAGTCACAATCAAAGCGTGACTGAGATACATCTTTTCTTTTAGATGACGACTCTATAACGAATATTATGGATTAAGAATACTGATCAGCGATACGGATTTGATATTTTTGGAACATCATGATGTCTTGCCGGCATCATTGAAAAACTGTTGACCGCTTCTCTCTTGCAGGAAACAAGCCTATGTTTATGTATACTATGATTGTCTTTTTGAATTTGGTGCTAATACTGTTATATGGAAAATGGAATAGGTCTTTGGATTATGGACGCGGATATTCTCTAATGGACGACGGCTGGATTATGAATGACGGACTAGACGCTTGTAATTATACAATCGGATAGCGGTTGTCGTGAATAACAACAAGGTCAGCAATGTTCATACAGTTTATTATCCCCAATGTTACATCATACCGAGGCTGGGGGAGCCGCCCTGGGTATGTTTAGTATGTTCACAGCAAAACAAATTGAAATATCAAACACCATATTTTATTATTTAACGTACCGTCACATTAGGTACAAGTGTTTACTGAGCTCAAGTCAACGATCAGCATGTAGACATAGAGAGTATACACGGCGTGTTATGCTATTCATCAGTGCGCGGGTGACGCATTCAGCCGAGGGTGTTGATCAGTTTAACCACGAAGAACGTAACATTGGTGACCCTCTCCACTATCCGCTTGGTATTGGAGCGTTGACCTTGTGACCATTCCAAGGGATCCACAGTGTCCAGTGTCTCCAGCATTGTCTCTAGCGACACCCGGTTAATGATGGTAAACGGTTGGTCAAGTAAGGGGATGTTACTGCTCGGGTAAAAGTATTGGACTTGGTCTGTCTCCTTATGCTGCAGCACATAATCAAACGCCAGATTTAATTTGAAGGCCGTAGTTTGATCGTTGAAGATGGCTTCCACGTAGCTGCGTAGACGGGTGAGGTCGGTCAGTCGGAAATTGTAGATATCTTGAATAGGGCGATGACGGTTGAAACAGTGCCGGATCATGGCCCAATGGTGCCGATAGATGTCACTCACTGGATGGTCTTCGTGTAACAGATCGCTAGGAACATTTATGGGTTCGTCCGCGAAGTGCACTTTACCCTCCACGTCGTACAAAATCTGGCCCAAGGTCTTGTAGTCGGAATTTGACTGTTGAATTAGGGCGACACCATCATTATCATCGGCCATCGTGCCATGGGTGGGAGTTCCCGCTGTCTCGATACTGGTGCCTACGGGCTCCTCTTCCTGCAAACGTGGCTACGGAACAGGGTGTCGTGTGCGTTGGTGTCGCAGCAATTGAATGGTCAGTTTGAAGAGTTGACCACACTCTTCGCATGTATATTTGGGTACTTCATGGCGTTCACCTGTGTGACGACGTAAATGATCCAGGCGCTGAAACGACAGTGTACACATCGTACAGCTATACCGGGCGGTTCCGTCGTGCTTGGTAGCCTCATGGCGGCGCAAGTCGTACAGACGAATGAATGATTTCAAGCACGTAGAACAAGTGAACATCTTGGTGGTTGACAGAGTGTCTGATGAAATGGCCAGGCCGCTTCCCTTTTATAGCACGCTAGCTGGTGTGGGCAGTGGATTTTACATCCGGGTCCTTGTCAACATCCGGGTTTCCCAGTGCGTTTTTCCCATCGTTCCCCCGTCTTCCATCCGGGCACTGTGGTTGTACATCCGGGTCCTCATGTTACATCCGGGTTTTTCCATGTTTACTGTCACGTGACAAGAACTGGAAGTTGTCACAAGACAGGTGGCTCCCGTGGGGCGCAGTTCGGAGCTCAGAGCTCGGAAGTGACGTCATCGTACGAATGCGCACGCATCTGTGGCGCCTCTATACCCTATAGCCCGTAGGGCATAGGGTACACCGGGGTGCGGATGCACCACAGACGCGTGCGCATGCGTACGATGACGTCACTTTCAACCGCCATCACCCTATTCAAGATATCTACAATTTCCGACTGACCGACCTCACCCGTCTACGCATCTACGTGGAAGCCATCTTCAACGATCAAACTACGGCCTTCAAATTAAATCTGGCGTTTGGTAATGTGCTGCAGAATACGGAGACAGACCAAGTCCGATACTTTTACACGAGCAGTAACATCCGGTTATTTGACCAACCGTTTACCATCATTAACCGGGCGGCGCTAGAGACGATGCTGGGGAAACTGGACACTGTGGATCCCTTGGAATGGGCACAAGGTCAACGCCGCAATACCAAGCGGATAGTGGAGAGGGTCACCAATGTTACGTTCTTCGTGGTTAAACTGATCAACACCCTCGGCTGAATGCGTCACATGTGCACTGATGAATAGCATAACATGCCGTATATACTCTCTATGTCTACATGCTGATAGCTGACTCGAGCTCACTAAACACTTGTACCTAATGTGACGGTACGTTAAATAATAAAACTTGGTGTTTGATATTTCAATTTGTTTTGCTCTGAACATACTAAACATACTCAGGGCGGCTCCCCCAGCCTCGGTATGATGTAACATTGGGGATAATAAACTGTATGAACATTGCTGAACTTGTTGTTATTCACGACAACCGCTATCCGATTGTATAATACAGAACATATGTTGTATAATACAGGACATATATGGTACAATACAGGACAGATATGGTATAATACAGCAGACTTGGTATAATACAGAACATTTCCTGTCTTGTGACAACTTCCGGTTCTGGTCACGTGACAGTAAACATGAAAAACTCGGATGTAAGATGAGGAGCCGGATGTATATATCCGGTATCATGCGCAGGGGTCAAAGGTCACTTCCTGTCACGTGACCGGAACCGGAAGTGTGCACCACGGGTACGCGCGCCGAGCTCCAAGAGCTCCCATCCAAGACCGCCGTCCCACGGGAGCTACCACCAACACCACCGGGCATTGAATGGTCGACTAAGCAAAATTTCGCTACCACTCGTACTGATGACGTCAACAATGACGTCACAGATGACATGGAAATCACTCAAGTCGTGGTCTACACCACGAGAGCTCCAAGCTCCATCTTTGGATGAGATATAGAACCTCAGTCTCTCAAATATAGCCCTGCGCAAGCCAAGAATGGTCACTTTACTCACTACACCCCAAATGCGCAAACTATTGTTTCAGGACATGCTGCCGTTACAGTATCCTGGCCTGCTCGACGACAGTTAGGCCAAAAGCGATTCTGGCCGGAGATTAAACTTTCTCAAACGATGGCTTCTGATTGGACAAGAGCCTACGAGAATTGTAAACATACATAACGCGACTCCCCCAGCGTGGGTATGATGTACTGGATGGACATTAAAATGATTGGATTGTCATCCTTGTTGTTGTTCTCTCTCCGGTCTATATCATGGCGTTAAGGCGCTGAGACGGATGTAACGACGGGCGTCATCGCATTTCGATGAATTAGTGTCAATTCCATGAACATCAGAGCTTTTGGGCTAATTCACCAGGGCGTTGAAGCGTTAAGCTGAGCGTTGAATACAGGTCAGATATGGTATACTACAGGACAGTTATGGTATAATACAGCACAGATTCGGTATAATACTGGAACATATATTGTATAGTATAGAACATATATTGTATAGCACAGGACATATATGTTACAATACAGGACAGAAATGGTATAATACAGCACATATTTGGTATAATACAGGACAGATACTGTATAATACAGCACACATTTGATATAATGCAGAACATATATTGTATAATACAGGACGAATATGTTACAATAGTGGACAGATTTGGTATAATACATGACAGATATTGCATAACACAGGACATATGTGGTATAATACAGCACAGATACTGTATAATACAGCACAGCTTTGGTATAATACAGCACAGATATGGTATAATAGAGTGCAAATATTGTATAATACAGGACATATATGGTACAATACAGGAGAGATATGGTATAATACAGCACAGATTTGGTATAATACAGCACAGATATGGTATAATACAGCACATTCAGGACAGATATGGTATAATACAGGACATATATGGTACATTACAGGTCAGGTTTGGTATAATACAGGGCAGATATGGTATAATAGAGGGCAAATATTGTATAATACAGGACATATATGGTACAATACAGGATAGATATGGTATAATACAGCACAGATTTGGTATAATACAGGACTTATGGTATAATACAGCACACTCAGGACAGATATGGTACAACGCAGAACAAATATGGTATAATACAGCACATTCAGGACAGATATGGTATAATACAAAAGGTGTATATACAAAAAACTCATGTCAGGAGTAGGATTCGAACCCACGCCCTGCAGTGTACAGACCAGCATTTAGGACTGGCGCCTTAGACCACTCGGCCATCCTGACTTTACAGTTATAGTTTTATAGTTTTAACTATTGTATCAGAAGTATCAAGTAAACAACTCATGTGTCAGGAGTAGAATTCGAACCCACGCCCTGCATGTGCAGACCAGCACTTGAGACTGGCTCCTTAGACCACTCAACCATCCTGAACTTTTACAGTTATAGTTCACAGTATCAAGTCATATGTGGTATTCATGCACGATGCGACCACCAAGTGCGTAGATGCGTCTACATGCAGAGAACTACAAGATGACACCCTACACGATACATTCGGACCAAGGATGGTCCATTTCTACACCAAATACCGTCCTTCACTTCCCCAAAATGCCCGCTTTCGCTACTACTCCTCCCAATGACGTCACCAATGACGTCACAGATGGCGTGAACATGCCACAAATAGGGATCTGCACCACGAGAACTACAAGATGACATTCCACACGACGCATTCGGACCAATTGTGGTCCATCTCTTCCCCAAACACCTTCCTTCGCTTCCCCAAAATGCCCAATTTCGCTACTACTCGTACTGATGACGTCACCAATGACGTCACAGATGCTGTGAACATCCCTCAAATCGGGGTCTCCACCCCGAAGGCTAGAAGATGACACTCCACAGGACGCATTCGTACCAAGGATGGTCCATTTCTACCCCAATTACCTTCTTTCACTGCCCCAAAATGCTCACTTTGTCTAATGCTTCTACAGATGACGTCACCAATGACGTGAACATTCCTGAAATGGTGGTCTGCACCACGAGAGCTATAAAATGACACCCCACGCGACGCACTCGGACCAAGGATGGTCCATCTCTACACCAAATACCTTCCTTCACTGCCCCAAAATGACCACTTTCGCTAATACTCGTACCCATGACGTCACCGATGACGTCACAGATGACACGGACATCCCTCTAATTGTAGTCTGCACCCAGAGAGCTACTAAATGACACCCCACACGACGCATTCAGACCAAGGATGGTCCATCTCTACACCGAATACCTTCCTTCACTGCCCCAAAATGACCACTTTCGCTACTATTCGTGCTGATGACGTCACCGATGACGTCACAGATGCTGTGAACATCCCCCAAATCGTGGTCTCCACCCAGAGAGCTACAAAATGACTCCTCCGTCGACACATTCGGACCAATAGTGGTCCATCTCTACACAATATACCTTCTTTCACTGCCCCAAAATGCTCACTTCCTCTAATACTCGTACTGATGAGGTCACCGATGACGTCACAGATGCTGTGGATAGCCTTCAAATCGCGGTCTACACCCCGAGAGCTACAAAATGACACCTCCCTCGACACATTCGGACCAATAGTGGTCCACCTCTACCCCAAACATACCGCCACGCACCCCCCAAAATGGCCACTTTACTTACTACACCCAACTGCGCATGCGCAGATTGATGCGACTTGCAATAAAAACACGCCATTCTGACTCTACCCCACACAAGCTTCACTTGGACACCTCCCACGACCCATAGTGGTCCATCTCTACCCTCAAAACACCCCCCACATACTCCCAAAATGCCTGCTTTCTATACTACGGCCAGACTGCGCATGCGCAGAATATGGAAAACGGACGCATTAGTTCAGTCGGGTGCTCCTCCACGAGGGCTTCAAAATAAGACCTCATACGACACCATAGGGCCACCAGGGGCTCACCTAGACCCCAAAACGTCCACCCAGTATGGGTCTATCCACTGAGCCAGTATGGGCCTATATGGGCCTATATACAGGCCTACACGGTACTTTTCGAAAAATTTCACCGCTTACCTCCGAGACCCCTCCCATCGTGTTTTCCGTGGCCAGACGAGAAATCAAGACCAAACAACCCATAGTAAAACCCACAACAAAATTCCAAGGATGGACCTATACCCCCCATAGCCAGTATGGGGCTATACAGGCCTATTTTCAGACCTACCCGGTACTTTTCAAAAAAATACATCGCTTACTTCCGAGACCCTTCCCATCGTGTTTTTCGTGGCGAGACGTGAAAAACAAGCCCAAACAACCCACAGTAAAATCCACAAAAATGACCCGCCCCCCATACAGGCATTTTCCCCGTATATTGTATAATACGGGTCCCTATTGTAGGAGTAAAGTCCGTATTCCGCTTTTTATATTTTTTTCTGGAGAAACTTTTACATACACCAACCCGGTTGACTTGATAGGCAGGCCCCGATAAGCCCGGGGACCGATATTAGCCCCTTGGGATAGGGTTGATAGGAGTTTTCCCCTATTTTAGCGGTAACGTCCGTGTTCCGTTTTTTTATATTTTCGGGACAAATCCTAATTTTAAATGCACCCACCCATGACTGGATGGCCCTGGAGGAGCGCTTCACTTTGACACCTCATTCGACCCAATCAGTCCACTTGGGACCCACCTCGGTCGCAAAACGTCTATTCCATACTCTTTTTAGGCATTCCCCATATACATTAACATTGGAAGTCACTTGGTTGACATGGGACTACTTTCTGTCCGCGGAACCAGACCGCATTACCACCAAATCGCGGAGAAATTCGAGGTCAAAGGTCACGTGACCGGAAGTGACGGAACTATAGCGGCCTTGACAACATCAGAGGTGAAAGGCCGTGAATGGCTGCTTCCTATACTTTAACCTACAAAAGCGCCCCCTGGCGGATGCAAGAGTTATCTCCCCCGGCAAAATGCCACTTTTAAAGGGTTTTGTATACTACTCCTATTTCCTCTGTCCTTCAATGCATCCAGTCTGTTCAGAAACTGTTATGACACGCCACTTCGTCAGCGTTGCTGTTCATTCTGCCACAAGGTGGGCCATACATACATTTACACTTTTACACAGTATCTCCTTGGTTCCACTTGATACTGCTGCTTTGCGTTCAGGATCAGATGTTCTACCCATATCAAGTAGCGGTTCAGACAGTGCCGGAATGCTATCATCGAACTTTTGTTTGACTGCCAATACTTTTTTGTGCAAGAAGTACAATGGCTAAGAAGAATCCCATCTGATTTGTGTCCGCTGCCCTCTAAATTGAAATATGACAGAGGTCAATTCGGTCAATTCGACCAATCGCGTCAAGATTCAAGCCTGGCTTACACTAATCGAATTTTAAATGTTTTGTTTTTGACGGTGTTGTTGTTTGGAGAAATTCAGGTTTCTTTGGCATAGGCTGGATTCCTGTAGACTCACGGATGTTGTAGAATTTCCTAACCGATTTGAAGTCGATTTCTACGGGAAGTTATCAAAACAATGTTAGTCAGTTTACAATTAAGGCGACAATAAACAGTTCCTTCTGGGGTGATCCAGCACATAGGCTTTACTTCAGACCCACTATGGCGAAGCGACAGTTGGGTCTTATTTTAATCAGTCTGGGCCCAGGAAGCTTCAGCCCGTAGACGCCATCAAGCATATTTCCGAGCAATAAAACAATAAAACTTCGCATGGGCAAACTCTATTTGTTTTTCCTGTTTTGTTGTTTCTCACAACTTTTTTTTCAAATATTCACCGCCAAGTGAGTGATCATGTTCGGAAATATAATATTTCTCTCTCTCTCTCTCTTTATGCGAGTATAATGTACTCGTGTAATCAGCAAATAGTATGATTTTCAACACATCAGAGACATTACTGATGTCATTAATGTAAATCAGAAAGAGAATTGGTCCAAGAATTGAACCTTGAGGCACGCCACAAGAAATGGACATAGGTTCAGAAGAGATTCCATTAAATGTTACCGCCTGGGTTCTGTCTGCTAAGTAGCTTCTAAACCAGTCATTCGAAACACCTCGAAAACCATAATGATCTAATTTAGACAGGAAAATATCGTGATTTACTGTATCAAATCCTTTGGAAAGATCTAAAAAAGTCACGATACTATGGTTTTTGGGTTCTTTTGCAGTAACAAGATCATCATACAATGAATAGGCTGCAAGAGATGTAGAGTGATTAGGCCGAAATCCATATTGATTGTCAGAGAGTATATTGTTTGAATCTAGGAAATCCATAACCATTGAGACAGCGAGCTTTTCGAGTATTTTGCTAAAATATGGCAGGACGGATACTGGTCTGTAGTTTGAGAAGGTAGATTGGTCTCCAGATTTGTAAATAGGCGTTATCTTAGCAAATTTATATACGTCTGGTACGACATCAGAGGTAAATGAAAGATTCGTGATAAACGATAGAGGAGCAGAAATATAGTCAGAGACAAGCTTAACCAGCGAAGTTCGAATACCATCCCGGCCTGGTGCCGTTGATTTGAGATTTAAAATTGTTTGTTTGACATCCTCCGGTGTAATAGCCGAGAATTTGAAGTTATTGTGCGTACGATTGTTCAAATAATCTTTAAAATTTGCAGTCGTATTCGATATATGGGAGTCTAAATCGGTAGCTACAGAGCTGAAATACTCGTTGAATTTTGTGGCAATTTCTGCACTATCAGATAATTCCTGTCCATTATAATTGAAAACTGTCGGCGATTTAATAGATTTTTTCCGGTTCATCAATTGATTCAGAACTTTCCACGTACTTTTTATATCATTAATACTCGCATTGAATTTATCATGGAAGTAGATCTTCCTAGAGAGTCGAATAGTATTGTTTAGTTTGTTCCTATACTTTCTATATTGGTTGTGAACTTCGTCATCTGAAGTGACTAAATATAACCGATACAATCTGTTTTTCTCGTGTATAGAGTTTAATATGCCAGTGGAAATCCATGGTTTAATTATTTTCCTTTTTGAAGGTTTAACAGTTACAAGAGGGAAACAGTCGTTGTAAATATCAGAAAACAGTGCAAGGAATATAGAGAGAGAGCTGTATCTGTATCATTTTCAACATTCATAACATCTTCCCAGTTACTATCTTTGATTCTCTGAATTAATACTTCTGTTTGTTCTGGAGAGATCTTGCGAAAAGTTATATTTTGATCAGGTGAACTTACGGTTGCTTCTGATTTTAAAATATGGAATATAGGGAAATGATCGGTAATATCTGTTAGAAAAATACCCGATAACAAATTATCCTCATGAAAGTTAATAAATATATTGTCTATTAATGTTGCTGATCGAGCTCTGATTCTGGTTGGTTTCCTAATTTGCGGAAAAAAATAGTGAGATTTCAATATATCCAGGAATTCTCGAGAAGGACCGTGGCTATCAGTTTTAAATAGATCAATGTTAAAATCACCCATTAACACACTTCTGTTTTTGTCAATATCAGAAGAGTTTAGAATTTCCTAACGCAAAATAAAAAGCATATCATTTTCCTGTGAACTGTAGCCGATTTTATTTTTTTGAAATAGGTAAGGTCGTTTGTAATATGATTTTTCTTAAGAAAAACAAATAAGCATGCTCCATTAGAGTGAGAACTAAAATAGCTCATTCGCACAACTTCGTTTTTGTCTCACATAGAATCCCCCAGTCTTGCGCCTCTGCACTCAAGTGAGACTGACATGTCTGAAATGCCCAGGTCAAAATATTTAAATACAGATAATTTCATTGGCTCGTTTAAATGTGGCGGGCATGTGTCTTGAAGATGTTCCCAAATGAAAATGTCGTGACAAATAATCAAGCAAAATAATTGCTGTTGTTGTTGTTGTTGCCTTCACTAGATCAACTCGCGAGTACCACGTTAGCGTGTCTGGAGCAAGTCAAAATCGGCACGGGCAACGCAACGTTCATGTTCATGTGTTAGCTGCCCGTGTTGGCAAGCACGATTTTCTTCCGATTAAAATACTCAGTGACAAAGTTTAATTCAGCTTTTAATCTCCACAATAAAACGATCACTCCGCTTGTTCTGGTTTTAATAGTTATCGAATTGATGTTGCCAGGCATGAACAGTTGATAGAAATACAGGCCAGATCGTGCCATCAATCTAGTGCAGTTCTTTTTATTTATCCATTAGTTTTGCCTTTCAAGCAAGATTCTTTATTCGCTAACCACAGCGCCCTCAACGAGCAGATCAATTACATAAAGGGAGCATTTGCGTATACTTCGCCATCCATAAGATGGCTTGCGAATACTTTACCGGATTCTGTTCGGCCTTCATCCGGCGGAGAACAGACCCGAGAAATCTGATAAATTACAGGTTTTCATACCACTTCTGAAATAGATATTTCCTGGGCTAACAAAATATATAGGTATGTATAACTTTCGTATCATCCAAGAGGTGTGGTGGATCTGAAATTTTTAACAAGTAGTTCATCACATGACTCGAAAATGGCGAGTTACGTTAGGGTTACGTCGGTAGTCTTTAGCTGATTGGCTGACGAAGTCACGTGGTATTGATTTATGAAAATTCCCTCCTGCAGTTGGCGAAAGTAGGCTGAACATGGATACACACGATCCCAGGGTCAGTCTTAACGCGTATAGATGACCGAGATGGTTACAGGTTGATAAGGGGAGATCACTTTCAAGCAGCTCTCGTAAAAGTCTCGCGAGAGCCCATTTTGCAGTATGCGGAAAGACGTTTCCGCGCAGTTTCTCTTTTCGGATTTTGTACTAACAATTTGGGCTTGAAAGACAGACTTCCGTTTATCTGAGACAGCCCAAATTGTTACGAATTTCTAGTTCAATATCTTCTCCACATTTGGCCCTGTGACCGTAAGTCCCAACACTGCTTTGTTTTTTCGCAATCTTGCGGACAAAGCTGATGCAATAAGGCTGCACGCTTACGCGGCAGCCTTAACAAGCGTCTAGTCCGTCATTCGATATTCAGCCGTCGTCCATTAAAGAATTTCCGCGTCCATAATCCAAAGATCTAGTTCATATAACAGCATTATCACCAAATTCAAGAAGAAAGAAATTCATATTATACATACAAATGCAAGAGAGAAGAGTTCATAGTTCCAAAAATCTCAAATCCGTATCGGATCAATATTCTTAACCCATATAATTTTCATTGTAAATACGTTATCTAGAATATGATGTATCTGCCACGCTTTGGTTGTGACTATTCATATGAACACCATGAGAATCTTAAAATACATGGGTTCATACGACCCCTAGCCCCCAGTTAAGCGGAATTAAACACAAGTTACGAAACGTAACGACATAAATCTTGCACGCTGTGCTCGTATTTTGCTATCATCACGTGATATGTATCGTCAAATTTGAGAAACTTTCACTGGAAGCGCTTGGTGCATATATATCATAGCCCTGTTTTAAAAGATTCTGCAATAATGTACACAAATTTTTTTCTACTTGTTAGGGAGCCGAACAAAGTTCACCACATGAATGCTAATTTTTGTTCTTGTTCTCCTCATGCTTATTGAAAAGTAAAATCTGCCATAAATATAGAAATATGTTTTTTCACTTTACCCTATCGTTTTTTTCTTTCTCTGTATTGTTTTTGTTTGATTTTGTGTCGTGCGCGTTGTTTTTTCTTCTTTTGCTGCAAATATTAGGGGGGGGGGGGGAGCATGCCCCCCCCCACCGCCCGCAGCCCCTGTTCCACCGTCCCTGATTGTTTATCTGGTGTTTATCCAAGAAGTTAATGGAAAATTGGCCAATCGAAACTTTCAAGCAAGTGTTCTACAATTTGTTCATATAAACCAGAATTGGATTGTTTATACAGAATATTGGGGAGTATATGCAGATGAGACAGTTATGAAGCATTAACTGTTCATCGACAAATAATAGATGAATTATATTCTGTCACCATCTGATGCATTTAATCTACATTTGTGACCGCAGAAATGTAGGTGTAACCACTAAAAAAGGTTCCGGACTCCTTCAGATTAATGCGATATCGACAAGAATACGTTGCAGATGGCGACCATATTGAAATCCAAATTGGCTCCCATTAAATTATGTCTGTAGAGCCACCATGTGAAGCTTTACCCCTGGGAACATGGGTATAGTCGCTGGAATAAAGTTCATAATGGATTTAGGTAGGCTATATTGATCAAAATATGTTTTCAATGGCGGTCATCTTGGAATACAAGATGACCGATGCTACGAGATGTCTATTGAGTCACCATATGAGGCACTGTCCCTGAAAATGTGTATTTAACCACTGGAATAAGATTCATCACGTGTTGTAATATGATAAACACAGGTTGAAATCTTAGATGGCCGCTATATAGATAAGCCTATAGTGCCACCATGTCATACCTTGTAGGTATGAACGTAGCTACTGAAATGTTCATAGCTCGTTTAGTTAATGAGACGTTGACGAAAATAGGTTTCAAATGACGACCATTTGGAAATCCAAAATGACCACCCCAGATGTTTATGAAAAAATGGCAACATCGAATTCGTGGACTGGTGATTTGAGGTGAGATAAATGCTGTCAAATTCGGTAGGACGCCGCCATCCATAAATAATTCCCACGTGCATAACCTAAAGATATTATAAGCATATCATTATCAATACAAAATGTCAAGCAAGCAAACAATGAAATATAAAGAAACTCAAGCCAGTCTTTCGCAGATGAGAAGCTGTCCATAAATACAAATGAATTTCCAGCTGGTTTTCTACAGAATAATGTATGTCAACCACGAATGACTTGCTTCTGCATAAAGAATGTCGATCTTGCGTATTGCGTGTGTTCATGTAAGTATCTTTTTGCTCGTAGGGGTGATTACAATTTGAAAATATTGGTATGGCCGTTCGACTAATAACAAAAGTACGCTTAGAAATAATAAATGGCACATGAGACAGGAACTCCAAATGATTCCAAGAATAATCCCACATGCAAATGCCTTAAAAACGTTATGGAAGTCTGTAGTGACCATTCGCTTGACCGTACCACAGCAGGATATAGCGAATGACCGTAAAAATCTTCCACAAATTTGGTCTCACTTGTCAAGGAAAACTGGGTCGTGTGTGCAGGCCTTACCGGGGCATCATCGCAAATAGCTGAGAAGAATGAATCCCTCATTCAAGGTCCATGGCTTGACTGCCATATTCCAACTCCCCCTTGGGAGTCTATAAATTCAATTCCACATCAACTTCCTATTTCTCCAGTAACACACACCACGCATCTCCCCGAAACATAAAACTCAATAGGGAACTTGCACAATATCAACTATCCAATCAGATTGTGTGATTGGCACTTCCCAATCCCAGGAAAAGAGCCGCGGGAGTATTATTGACCTTTGGCAGTTGCCTATCATAAACTTTGACGTCACTTCTGGTCACGAGAGCAGAAATGGCCTTTCACACTGCGCATGCGTACAAAAAAAACACTGGAAACGCGCAGAATCAAAGGTTACTTCCGGTCACGTGATCGGAAGGTACGTCCACAAAGGTCAAAGTCAATCCATAAAGGTCAAACGTCAATAATATTCCAGCGGTTTTTACTCTTTAGTGGAACAAACATGGCGGGGTGTATTGGACACTCCCATGCCGAATTTCTTAGTGTTGATATAGTCTACAGACCATGTTAAGCTTGGTAGGCTTCTAAGGTAGGGCGGGGTCCGCTAGGTCGCTCTAAAACACCGACGTGAAACGAAGCATCTTTAGTGTATCGGATATCACAGGTGTATCAGCGCGGATCTGAAACGCAGCATTACAATTATAGGATTTTCGCGATATTAAAAGTGCGGACCTGAAACAAAGAATTTCTCCCAGTGGGTTCTGATTGGTGAATGAGTGGGAAAACAGAAAAATCCAGTTAGAATCGAAAAAAGCAAGTTCGAACTGGAAGACCCAAACATAGCAGAATGCCGAACGAGCCGCTTTTCGAAATCTGTCCTCACTTTTACGATCGTCCAAGAATTCAGGTCATTTCACATCACGAATTCCACATCTTTCACTCTGAAACATGCATCGTGTGAGACCCAGATCACCGGTCTCTAGGAACTCAGTACCATCTGAGGAGGGGGACTTCAATACCGATCCTGACGAACCACTCAGGGAGGGAGTTACCTAAACAGGATGCCATTAGCGATATATACCAACGGCATTTGCCCCCCATCCGTCGCTGTTTTTACTCCCATCGTCCTGTACTGGACCTGTGCAATTTCCTGTTACACGACAACACCGGTCTAGCCCACTACGCCGATACCATTTTAAAACGATCAAACTACGACCTTCCTGATGAATCCGACCTTCGGCTATTTGTTACGGCATACGGGGAAGGACTAGCTCCGGCACTTTTACCCGAGTACCAATGCAATACGCTCGTCTATGTCTTACCCTTTATCATAACGGACCTTCTTGGACCAACTGGACATCTTGAATGCCTTGGAATGGGCGCGCCAACCACGCTCCAACTCCAAATGACTGAGGAAGATGACGATCAACGTTACCTTCTTCATAACTAAAACGATTG
Source organism: Hanleya hanleyi (assembly GCA_036873755.1). Classification (NCBI taxonomy): domain Eukaryota; kingdom Metazoa; phylum Mollusca; class Polyplacophora; order Lepidopleurida; family Hanleyidae; genus Hanleya; species Hanleya hanleyi. Next base: position 105,214 of record JAVTVY010035306.1, on the reverse strand, counting down.
ACCACCCCATCGGTTCGCCCATCATTCTCTCGGGCTGGTTGTAAATCGGGAAAGGTATACACGCCTTAGTGAACGGTAGTAATGGACCCTACAGGCGATCTTAATGCCTGTTCCGGTGTCTCGTCATCCATTACACCAGATCCGTCCCAAGTATTGTGACCGAATCTCCCACAGCTATTCGAAGGAATACTTACACGAGCAGGGGACGGAAGCCCATCAGTTCAGGGGCGTGCCATTGCGTCAACTGGATGTGGTGGAAACGCTATGCGAGGTCAAGAGTTTCGTCTATACAGCCTTGACCAACACGACGACAACAAAGACGATGATCCTCAACTTGTAGCCTGCCGCGTGCATCGGTCTCTGGAACGGTACGACACGACGATGAAGGTGAATTTGTACCAAAACGGTTCTGTGTGCCATTTCTCCTACATCAACAGCTTGCCCAATCCTACAGTTGTACCAAATGTCATCTGGTGTTCAAACACCCTGAAACTTACACTACCACGAGAAGACATGTGACCATACCATCAAACGGAAGTTTTCCGAGTGGTGTCTTCCACAACATACCCTCCATTTTGAAGAGCAAGCAGGTGGAGGCATTGACGTTCCCATGGAACAACACTATATCCCGAACCGATGACTTCGAAGCCACTTGGCAACGCATGGAAACGGTATTGACCAACACGCTCTGAACACAGCGATACGTCCCCTCGGTTGTGAGTATTTACACAAACGTGCCCGGGTATGAGGTCGCACCTATGTGTTTAGTCTCCTGTGGTGATCGGGGACGCTGAATCGAGTGAGTATCGAACATCTCACCTCCACGACCTACGGTAGAACCCGTATCATGCCTGCGGACTCAGAAGACGACATCGAGGACGAACCCGAACCCGAGAGGGGGCTGTACCACGTACCAAACCACGCAAACCCTTCGCACAGAAACGTAAACTTGAACCAGTTACCCCATCATCGCGTTCGATTCGGCGGTACGGTCTCAACTTGAGAATTTCTGTATCCTACGTTGCCAAGCCCGTCATTAACAACCACGACCTTCCTCTGCTTGCTATACGTCCGGAACTAATTGGCACTCAATTACAGCTATGACCAGTCGGTGGAAACCCACGACTGCGTCCAGGGCTGGTGGCACTCTCCCTACACTACCTGATCCACCTGCATCATCTGGATTCCTCATTTCTGGGAAACATCAGGCGTCGTTTCGATTCCAAAGCCAGAGAAAGACCCACTTGACAGCAAGTCATATAGACCGATTTCACTCATATTTAATCTATGCAAGGTTAAGAGATAGATTAGAATACCATATAGAGAAAAACAAGTGACTGCACAAGGTACAAGGTGGGTTAAGGAAAGGAAGTAACACAGCCGATCACGTAGTTAGACAGGCAAAAAGCTGTCAGCAAAAAGCGGTCTGCCATAAAAAACTATCAGGTAAACAGTCGGATCTGAATGTGATGTGCCGAGGGAAGCTTTCCTGTGGAGCCATGTGGTTGCTTTTTAGTTGCCAGACTTCAACTTTTCGCACCTCTTGCATATCGCAATTTATTACATATATATGGTAGGATTCTGCTGGTGGCCTGTTAGTTCCCGAGGCCCGCCCTTTGTACATGTCATTCGACGTACGACGTCGAGCATACAGGTTAGTTTTTCTGGGTATTCTTGCATTTACCAGGTTTACCCTATGTTGAAGCCTTCACTACATCAGACTTCCTCGATGCTCACCAATTAACAGGAGATGAGTTATTTGTTTGGGCTGATCTGTCATCACAGCTCCCGGGCTATCGTATCTAATTCATCTTAAGCCGGGGCTAGGGGCCGTGTGGATACTTCATAGTCCCCACAACACTCGCAATAAAAGCGAGGCTGAGATACTAAGACTTCTTTCCGAGAATCCACCATATTCTCGGTCTGAATGTGAGGTGCCGAGGAAAGCTTTCCTGTGTTGTCATATGGTTGCTTTTACTCGCCAGACGTCGTCAGTTTTTCTCACCTCTTGCATATCGCTCCAATAGGAATAATATTCTTCAATCTCGTATTGCACGACGGTGTCCTGAAAAAACTGTAAAAAATAGGCATAAGTACTGCATTGGATTAGATAGTTTTTGATAGATCACGATACAAAAGTCAGCGTATGAAGTAAATTATCCAATTCGCTCAATAGATGATGGCTGTCTTGCGTACTAATTAGCATGTACATGTAAAACCCAACTGAGGAGAATTGATAGTATACAATACTCGGCCCTTAAAATAATAACTGGTGTGTTAAAAGAATGAGATAAATTTACTGAAAAAATTCGGTCTTTTGGACCAAAATGAATATGTTACAAACTCACAGAAGACATATCCGAATATGAATATCCAAACGGTAAACGGTTACGTTGTTACAAAATTCCATAGGTGGCCCTTCACAGTTTCGTACCAATGGCCCCTGTTTCTAATTTTATAATACGATAGACTGCCCGTGTTCTGCTACATCATAATTCTTCTGGTCTTCTTAGTAGCTTATATCTATAATGCCATCCTATTCAGCATAATAAACGCTGCAAACGAGCAAGAACAGGTCGTTGGCTGGCCTCGTCTACACGGTGATCGGGGTCATAGAGTAAATTCTGTCCCGCCTGAGTTATGCCCCTTGGAGGTCCCTAAAAATCAGGAATCATTTACCGAGAAAAAATTTGACAAAAAACGGGCAGGTTGACCCCACTTTTTTTTTGCCTTTTTAAATTGATACCGGACCAGGGAACGTGAGAAAGAAATTTAATCGAAATCGGTCTTACAGATTTTTCTGGAAATTGAGCTGAGTTTGACCATTTTTCGACATTTTAAGGGTTTTTCTAGGAAAAATGAAGTAAGCATGGGGGGGGGGGAATATTTCAGATCTTTTTTCTATAACATAGCAGTGCTGTTTCTTGAAATAATGGCTTAATCATGCTTTTTCAGAAAATATATACATATGAGTGATTTGGGTTGAAGATTTTACGACAATTGGTGGCCGAAAAACGGACCCATGGACTATTCCTTGCCGAATGGAAGAATCTCTGGAGTCCACCCTTAAAGGCATAATAGTTCAGTCTATGCATTGTCTCAACGTAGACTCCATGACGGAGTGGAGATGTGTCATTACGCCAGATTGTTTAATTTCGACTGACTGGTTGCATCTGAAGCGCTATTTTCGATGTCAGGTGGAAAGAAGATCAGGGCTTCGAGTAAAAGAATCCACAGTGTGTCCATTGGTATAATATTGGAGGTATTGCATACTGTATTCCATAGAGGAGTTATCTCCCCCTGGAATGAGATTTCGGTAGATATTGTGGCACAACCAGATCCTATCACAATGATATAAACTTGCCAGAACTATTTTCTTTATAACAGAACCCAGTTACAGTCCAAAAAAGGATGGAACGGATATATATTATTGATGTTTTTTTTGGATCATTTCTCAAGTTTCTGAAGCATTTCCCATGTTTTCAGAAGAAAATTTCGTGCAAAATTACCAATAATTTGACTTGGTTACATCTCTTATTTGCATTTTTCCCGCTTTCTGGTACCATTGAAAAGCAGAAAAGCAACCACGGCCTTCATATTGCCGAATGGATGTCCATGATTAGGAACAAATGGGTTAATTTTGAGTTTCGTTCTCAAAAATCGTGTTAGAGTTGGCAAAAGTGATCAAAACAAAGATGAGGTAGGGGGGAAGTTGTCGGTCGGATATCCCAGAATAGTATGCATAACTTGCAAGTGTTGTATACCGCCATACTCGCAAACACTCCCAGATTACGATAAATGTGAATAATTAATTTCGCCAAAAACATCCTGCCTCTTAAGGTGGCCTTTTACAGTTTCGTACCAATGGCCCCTGTCTAATTTTATAATACGATAGGCTGCCCGTGTTCTGCTACATCATAATTCTTCTTGTCTTCTTAATAGCTTATATCTATAATGCCATCCTATTCAGCATAACAAACGCTGCAAACGAGCACGAACATATCGTTGGCTGGCTTCGTCTACACGGTGATCGGGGTCATGAAGCAAATTCAGTCCCGCCTGAGTGATGCCCCTTGGAGGTGTCTGAAAATCAGGACTCATTTACCGGAGAGAAAATCTGACAATAAACACTTTTTTTGCCTTTAATTGATACCGGACCAGGGAACGCGAGAAAGAAATTTTATTGAAATCGATCTTACAGATTTTTCTGGAAATTGAGCCGAATTTGACCATTTTTCGACATTTTAAGAGATTTTCTGGGAAAAATGAAGCAAGCATGGGGGGAATATTCGAGATTCATTTTTTTATAACATAGCAGTGCTGTTTCTTGAAATACTGGCTTATCATGCTTTTTCAGGAAATATATACATATGAGTGATTTGGGTTGAAGATTTTACAATTGGTGGCCGAAATACGGACCCATGGGCTATTTCTTGCCGAATGGAAGAATCTGTGGAGTGCACCCTTAGGAAACATAATGTTAAAAATATAGAACTAGCAAACGTTCAAGAGAACAAGCGCTGGATGAGCGCAAAGACCTCCGTCGAGGCAACAGGGTCCGTAGGAGAATACATCACTGAATAACATAGGGCTGGATGCCAAGCTCAGTTTTGCATTTGTTGGACGTTAACTTCACCAATGGTAATTAACCTGGGGTTGAGGGTTCCCCACTAGCATGTCCAGCTACATGTGTAGGATGTGGAAGTCACATTCCCCGCAAATAATTTTTTGTCTGATTTCACGTGCTTGAAATATTGGGGTATGGAATAGAGTATATTGATGGAAAACCTGGAATACTGCTTGAGACATTAAGCTCCTTCCCACCCCTACCTCCCCCTGAGAGGACGCCCCCACCCAAATCGACACTTGTGCGGCAGAAATGAGACCCTGTGTGTCTAGTTTTACCAACTTGCTTGTGATTTTGTGCTATAGGCCCTAAACATCAACACTTCATATTTTGTATGTGTACAGTACAGAATCCTCTACAAAACACATCCGATTTTACCGACACTCCGTTCTGATCTGTCTCAGCATCATGTGACGATTCAATGCGCTCGGAATAATTTGGTGTACTGGTGTTACAGGTCACCTTCACCATAATGTATCAATTACCATGAACTTGTACATGTATCACATTCATATTGAATGGTGATGGCTGATGAGAATATTGCCCATATGGAACAAATGGCTGGATTCCAGCGAATAAAAAGTTAATGTTAATCATAAACAACATACAATTAATAATACTATCAAATAATTATGTTTATTCCTTGTCGACATCAATTTAATACAGACAATATTATGACTGAATCATGGTAACAGATATTCAACGGTATATATGTCTACACTAAACTGAAGGAGACCCATGATGCATATCACATTATGTTGTAAAACTTCACTTGCTAATCTCGATTATGTTGCTTATTGTGAAAATAAATGAAGTTATGAAAATAAATTTAGTATGATTGCCCATTGCCCTCAAATTAGAAATATTTTCAGCAGCTAAAGTTAAGCCAATCATAACAATATATAACACCATGTTATCGTTGTAATATCACCCAGGTATTGATCTTTGGTTAAGAATGTAATGAGATACATATATACCTGTTCTTTGTGTTATTCTGTATGCAGTTCATTCTGTATGTATTTTATACATGTACTACATATACCAGAAGTGGAATTGAAATTTGAATAAAATAATCAAAATATGTTCGGTTTTTACCTCTACTCAGGAAATGAAGTGAAGTTTCTAGAAGCTAAATCATTTTAGACACTCAAGCCCTTACCTGGTCAAGGGAGATAATTTTGTAAAAAAAAAAAAAAAAAAATCAAGTATAGATCCACACTGGTGCAGAGCAGAAAGTTTTGTGACCTTTGATGATATTTGTGGAGCATGCTGCAGGACTTCAACTTCCATGAATCTAATATTATCCACACAATCCCAGTCTACATGATATTTTTGCCATATAGCACAGATAAAATAGGTCCCTTTATTTATCTGTTGTAGATCCAGGAGCTATTGTGAGCTGCAGGTTTTGTAAAATTTAGATCCAATTATTCTGAGTGAAGGAATGAAGTCTGACATGGTTGTTTTAAGTTAGAACTTGGCATCCTTGGAAATGTCTGACCGATTGACACATGTATCACCCTGCATGTGGTCATTACATGCGTAATGTTTATTTCGTGAGGAATCAGCTGATATCCAATGGGGAAGGGGGAGGGTGTGGTTTGCACAATACTATGCGGCCAATCACTGGCTCTGATTTTCACCACCTCTGTCATACCACACCTTTCTGACACAGCTAAACCAATCGATAGTCTGTATTGGTACTTCCAAATTCATTCAGTACATCCATTGTGTAACAGTCCTGTTGCGTCTTATACCAGAAGTGCTGAATCCATGACCTGCATGTTGGAATCAATTGTATATATATATCAAAACTCAGTTTACTGAAAATGTTTTGGCCTTCATTGTATTTCATTCTTTCATCATACACAACAAGGTGTAATCCGTTATACCAGTTCTCACAGCATACGTGTACTCAATAGTATTGGGACCTGAATGGTATCCTTACTCAAGGTAATTTGAGTTAGATTCAAGAATAATTTTTAATTCAGTGTATTTAAATGTTAATTGACATATATGCTGCTGGGAGATGAACCTTTGAAATGGGAATTGCAGGCCTGCAAGTGGCTCACAGTGAAAATATGGGAGAAAATATACGAGGACATTTGCAAAAATATAGGAGAAATTTCAAATATAGGAATTTTCAGAATAGAATATAGGAAAATACAGGAAATAAAGGAGTGTAAGACAGGTCTGTACTACATTGTACATTGTGTGTTCCAAACTTGGTTGTTTTCTGGTGTTTAATCAAATGACTTCCACGTCCTAGTGGTGGTCTTTCAGGCGACCTGTTCTCTTGTTTGATTCAGCATTGAGAGATTGAAATGTTTTCATATTTGCAGAGCGAAGCGAGGCGAAATTTTTTTTATGAAAAAAAGTTTCTGAAAAAAAAATTCTGAAATGTTTTTCCTCATGACAGAGCATTCATGTAAGTTTTCATGAGAAAAAGTCAAAATATAGGAAATATAGGAGAAGGTTTTGAGTAAAATATAGGAAAATATAGGAATGACTGGAAAATATAGGAAATATAGGAGGCACTTGAAGGCCTGGAATAGGGACAGAGACACAATTGGTTTGACAAACAATAAACTATGATTTGATCCTTCATTACAATATGCTGGTAAATATTTTATAAATGCACAAGAAATTCTTGCCAAAAGGCAAAATAAATACCCCCCCACAAAGGAAATAGAACAACCAGGACAACGATTTGGTGTAAGACTCACGAAATATAATTGACAAAGGATCTGCTGGAAGTTGTATTGTCAGTCTTTTGTCCAGGATATTACCTTTTCAGTGGCAGGTCTTACAACCTTGCCGATGTCAGTGGCGTGCATAACCAAACCTCCCGTGCATTTGATATGCAACAACAACAACAACAACTTGGACTATTTGGTTGGCTTCGGCATAAGTCATCAGCCGACAAATACTTTCCGATATATAGAAATGACGGGTGGTATACTAGGAATCATTGTGTTGTAATGACATAAAATAGCGACAAAAACTTACCAGAAAAACGGCAAAAAATCGCATCGTCCATCTGTACAAGCTGGGGAGCCGCCATGTTCAATCTTCTGCTAGAAGCCTGACTTCCGTAACTCGTGAAGCATGATGGGAAGTGAAGCCCGACTACAGAAGCAAGGCCCATTGAAATGCATTGCAATGAGGGTTCCCCATTATTTCGTTTTTGTCCAAACAGGAAGCGTCAAAATTTCGTAGGGAACCACAGTAAACTCTATTGGAAATCACATGAATCGTGGGTTCCCCATATGACAATTATTTGGCGGGAGATTTCACGTTGTATTCCTAGACCTTCGTCTGATCGACGGAGGTAAAAAGTCGACTTCCTGGCAGCTACGACCTTCAACTGTAGATCTGTCAGTCAATGGTATGATCGGTAGGAAGGAGAGGCCACACTACATTAAATATCTAACACTAGAATACCTTGACCAAAATTGGCGAAATAGCCTGAAGATCGAAACAGACGAACCAAAAACATCATTAGCAACACTGGATGAGTATTGTTGTCCTGGTGTGACGGAAACGTTGGTCCGATGCATTGTCTCAAGACGCTAAGATCTGGAAACATTCATAGATCGCCAGATGCCATGGTTCGGGCCCTATATACATGAGAAGAGATATTCCGATCTGGGTTCCAGTGACCCGGACACCAACGATTTCAGGAACCTGGTTTCTGCTGATAGGAGACAACTGTTTCCAAGGGCCCTTCGAGCACCCAGATCCAGATACGATGTTCCCCGGGACCTCATATCTGGCGGATCACGGTTATCTCGACACCGAAATTGCAAATTACTAAAGGATTCAAGTTACCTGACAAGATGTCTGTCGACTCAGCTGAACTAATAGCGATAATTATGTCACTGCAATGGATACTAAAAAACAGAACCATTCGCTCGTTTGTGTGCAGCAACTCTTTGGGTGCATTAATCTACATAAAGAAATCAGAATCACAAAGTATACCTGGTCTAATTCGCGAAATCGAATATCTAGCCACCCAAATTAGGGAGGGAGGAGGGAATTTGGCTTAATGTCACACTCAAGTTTGTTTCACTCATATCACCCAAATTAGGCCTTTGGGTATTAACCTATCCCTGATATGGGTACCTGCCCACGTCGACTCAGCAGGAAATCAAAGTGTAGACAAAACTACTGAAAATTGTTTACAGAGAGAGAAAAATTGATATCATGATAGGACGAGGAGGATTCCATTCAATCAAGCGAGAGAAATATAAAAGAAAAATGGCAGAAAGTTTGGAATGAAGAAACTATCGGACGGTGGCTATACAAAATAGAAAAAACTCGACCGTTCAAAAAGAAGCAACGACGTGATGGAAAATATCATTACATGCAAAATTCTCCGTTAGATGACTTTCAAAAAAAATCACTATCTCTAAATCTAGGAAAGGGGAAACATGGAAAATGGCCTCCAAAAGCCCAAAATCACCAGCGGCCTAATTTAATGGATTATTGCGTTCGGCAAGGTCGTCTTAACACGGCTCACGACAGTAGAAAAGAAAGTAGGAAGAAAGAGACTGCAAGTGAGAGTGTATGAAAGACGACAGTGGCCACTCGAGTTCTCTCCCTGTGAATACAATGGGTTCATAACTATGGGTTCGAGAACACCAGAATGGAGGATGCGAGATCAATCACGGCTTTTCACTCTCGCATTCTCGCCTTCGTATTGTCGCATTCTCGACCAGGCTGTGGAAAACACGAGAATACGTGCAAGGGAGCGAGAGTTAAAGAAAACGGTCAAGGGAGGGTAGAAGTAATTCAATCTTTATTAATGTAAACTTTTATTGCTTGAAGGTACAACGCCTAATTTTACATAATGTAACTTTCGAAGAAACCTTTTACTACTATGTACAATATGCACATTCATATTCGCGATTTACTTCTTTTGTATAGCACCCTGCGATTAAATTGTCATACAGTGATCCAGATCATATCCATATCCTGTTGGTGTGTGTATTTAAGCGGCTAGGGCAAAGCAAATATGATGATAAGATTCTAAGCTAATTCTATCGAATCTGGCCTCATTCGACCAGAAGAGTGAGCTGTTGATTGATCAATATCAGAGCGTCATACACACCGGCCTCGAACCTTATCTTATGTAGAATTATTTCACAATGGATGGCGCTTTGTAATAAAAAAAACAAAAGCCGTCCATATCATATAGTAATCAAATCTTACCCGTTTTGGACCTCATTTGCTTTCGAGTGACATGAAAAGATCTCATCATACCAACACGACACTAAATTGGGCTGGACGCCAATCGGTAAGAAAGAACGCCAATTAATGAATTAGATCAGCTGCTAGTTTTACGTGTTCTGTCCCAAAATGGCCCTAATTGACCGACATTTGCACAACACATACACGTACAATTTATCCATCATGACGGCCCAATCGTTGATCAGCAAATTTTACCCCTTGTGACCTTGTTTTCTAAAAGTGACCCCAAATAACCTTAATTGGTCAATTTGGGTTGCCCGACATGGGATCAATTGTGTATGGTGACAGTTTGTATTATACCATCAAAGGTTTTTCTTGGAGCGAGGTTGATGCTCATGACCGTATAACGGTCACAGGTTACAGTAGAACCATATCATTGTAATACAAATGAATGATCCCAACTTTGTATGTTATTTTCTAAAAAGAAAAAAGCAAAACTAGAGATGCGGGTGCGTTTCATTTTCATTGTGGAATCCACAGGTGGAGTCTTGTTTGACCCTCATTTATTCAGATTAGCAACACGCTTAAAACTAAAGTGTTGAAACTTACTCGTAAAGTATTGAAATAACCTGTTATGTGTGTCCATAGGGACTGATCTTCAAGTGTTATCCACGAGGACACACTTAAAGGGTTATTTCAACATTTCACGAGTAAGTTTCAACACTTTAGTTTTAACCGTGAACGGTCAAACAAAATACAACCCCTGTGGATAACAGCCCGCCTAATGGTGCCTATTGCAACCTTCCTTTTCATTTGTAGTCTTCATGCACACAATCATAACACCAATACCACTACATCGATATGTACATGGGATAAACACTCCAAAGTAACAATTGCCTTCATCTGTCACTACACAAAGAGATATATTTACCATACCGTACATTTGATATAGTTGGAAATGTTTGCGAAGGCTGCTCAAATGCGTAGGAATTATATGTTAAATGGTTGCTACCATCATTTACCATACATTTGAGCGGACTGACACATGCAAGCTTTTGTGTAGTGTGCGTTTGTAGAAGTGCAGCCACATGCAATGCTGCTGATGCAGGTGATGATGAACATGCGAATACAGGGCAGTGTGGCATATAACATCAGACATGTTTTTAAAAGACAAAATATATATTCCAAAAGGTTTATCACTGTAACCAATTACTACTTAATTTGTCGTTCAGTTCTTCTGCTACCTTCATATGTCTTGCCTCCCTGATAGCTATATTCGCTATCGTGTAATATTTAATATTTTCCGTCGTAAGTGAATGGATTCTCCATAGGCGCACACTTGGCCTGATATTCCTGTCCATACATATTCACGGTAGCTGTCTTCCTACCTTCACCAGGCTTAATATACACGGTGTCCCTGGATGTCACGGAGGGACTCTCGTCGAAGTAATTGAAGGGCCGAAGGAAGAAGCTCTTCACTCCACCTGAGGTGAAGACCGACGGCACGTCCTCAGTAATAGGGATGTGATGAGTGCCCATGGTCACCCACAGCACCAAATCCTCATCCACGATGGACTCGTCGTCAGTAATGAAGCTATCAAAGTCGACAATAGGGTCTTGTTTCTCCGTTATTGTGTAAATTGACGAGCTTGATGTTTCGTTATCCTTATACTTGGAAACGGCCATCTGATATTTCGCCCATCGGACGGCACGAGGAGGACCATTGTCGGGAAGGATAAATTTGGTCATTCCAGTATTCTCAATACGGTAACCACGCTTTGAACCCTGGTTGTTCACAGAATTCTCGTTGTAAATCACGTAATACCTCGGTTCCTCAAATTTATACTGTATTGCCGCCTCCATTTCGGACGACTTCAAGACGTGATCGAAGCGAGCCTGGTTGACGGTGTATCCAGGGAACCACGGATGGGGTATGGTTTCTGGTGTGATATCCAGGGTGGCAAACCGGTTGTTTACGCCCTGAATATCAAGATCCACTCTGTAGCTAAACAGATGGTGATGCAAAGTGCCTGTAACGTGATCAGAAATTGGAAACGAGTAACCGTTGAGTTCTTCCCTGTAGCCAAAATTCGCCTGAAGGTAACCCGTAGCTGCTTCTCGAACTTCAATAACCCCGTTGTTGTAGAACAGAAAGTCCGCAATATAGTCGTAGTTGTAGTTTGTAACAACGCTTCTGATAACTAACGCATAGCCGTTTATACCACCGTAAAACTCATAGGATCCCGCGTAATCGTTAGCATAGTGCCGCATAAGTGGAATCCCAGAGTCGTATTCAAAGATGCAGGCGGCGTTCTTGCGATGGAAAGGTCGGTCTGTGTTAAAGAAAGCATAGGAATCAAGATAGGTGGCTGAGTGAGGACAGTCCACACCCTTTGCCAGCTCGAAATTAAACAAGATGTACGCGGAATCCAAGTATTGTGTACTGATCTGGTTAGGACCATACCCGGAATACAGTGCTGCAAACTCTTGCATACTAATTTCGTATGCGATTCTATCTCCTTTGAACCTGATATCTAACAACTGCATGGAGTATAATGGTCTAAGACGGAAATCAAAACTCCATCCCATATATTCCACGTGTTGACCGGTGACCTTGTACCTTTGGCCATCAGGCTCATACATACGGGGACCACGACGTAAAACCTTCATGAGATCTTCCCCTCTCCTTCGATAAGTCGAAAACAGCGTCTCATTGCCTCCTAAAAATGGTATTTTCAGTTTCGTCAAGCTATTCTGGCTGTAGTTATTCATTAATTCTCTCACGCTGTCAAACATTTGGCCATTATAGACGGCTTTCGTAACTCGCCAGGTAGATACATTATTGCCGCCATGATAGATAAGTAATTCCACGCCTAAAGGATGCAAATGGAAGCCTTCTAAATTTCGGAAGGCAATGTACCAAGACTGTCGTCCTAGTTCCTCCAGGTTCAATTGAGCTGCGATCTGGAATGTCACACATTCGGAGCCCGTGGTACAGTTGTGGGCAGCAGCACCGTAGCTTTCAACTAACAGCTCATAGAGATCTTCGGTCGCTTTGTTCAACACTGGATTGATACCATGCGTGTATTCCGGATCAGTGTATGGACGACGGTCAAATGGTATAGGGTACTTGTTATAGCCTGTGTTGGTGGCAGGTTTGTGCCACGACGGTGTTGGTAAAGGCCCCACTATGAATTCTTCCACTATTGGTGGATCGGTGTCACCGCGTATCACAATGGCTTTGGCTATACGTTCTGGTTTGGTATCCATTCCCTCCAAGAACTCCAAAACGACGGCCTTTGATGGCAAGCTGAGATCAATAGCATACAGATAACTAGATTTAACAACGGCTTCAGACACGCTGGTCAGGTTCAATGACTCCTGTGAATGTAAGTAGTCTCGCACAGCGATCATCTCTTCCGTGGAGAGATCCTGGAAAACAGAGGGATTATCTGGGTCTGATGGAGACACCACAGTTCCCACAGGACACTTTCCAGGACAATCGCAAGTGGAAATACCTCCATTTCCAGTTCCATCATTAAGCGCTCCTGATCTCGCTTTATCTGCTTCTTTCTCTCTGGATACAACTATGATGAGACCGACCAACAGTCCAGCTGCCAAAAGGCAACAGAAAATACCAAACACTTGCCACGCCCGTAACGTACGTATGGAGACTTTAGTAGCCATGCCATCTTTAACGGAGTAACCTGACATGTTGTCCCTCAGTTACCAAGAGTCTGAAAAATATACGTTTGTATTGATAATTATACATGTATATCAGTGGATAGTATTGAATATATTTGTGCAAAATGTAGCATTTTTGCACCGGACAGGATTCTCTAAGTTACAGGTCCATATTTTCCTATCAATGAATAATAATATTACTACGATTTGGGTAATTCTTGTGAATATAAATGTGCGGAATATCGTCTTCCACACAGTTGAAGTAGCAGAGAAAGTGGGAAAAAGATTACATACACATGTACATTGGCATGTGGCGTGAGGCGTACGCACTTCCGGTTATAGCATCACTTCCGTTGCCCAGCACCGCACGCCACGGCGCATGCGTATATTACCTTCAGGCGTCTTTCCGGTTGCGCAACACCCGGTGATAACGTAACGTCCGGTGATGAAGTCATTTCAGGGTAGAGATCGGGCGGTAAGCAAGTCTGAACAAGTCGAATCTTGTCCAAGCAAAAACAAAACGGCGGCCTTGAACGACAGTCTGAGAAAATAAGTCTGAACCTGTAGAGCTATGGTTGAGATTGGGGAGACATACTGATATTGAGGAATGCACGCTCGGAAGCGACGCCTGTGGTGGGCCTTTGTAGCATAGGTGGGTCATCCGTGGTTCAATTGTGACGTGAGTGATGTCATATTGAGGCGTTCGTGGGATAGATGATAGATCCAGCAGTAATTACCTCCAGCAGTAATTACCCCCCAGTAATTTGATAAAGGGATGCGTTTCATTGTGACATATTCAACAAAATATCAAGCTATGTATACGGTTTTATCTTCCAAATGTTGCCAAACGGCAACAATTCCCAGTTACCATGGCAACCGATATATCGAATAAATAAAGCCAAAGATAGTTTCTATGCCCCAAACCTAACAAATACACGAAATATCAGATTTTTCCTACATCTGCATCTGGGCCCAGGAAAGAAAGTAATAACCGTGAATCTATTAAATTGCAATAATTTGAACTTAACAAAACGGGTTATATCTTTTCTGAAAGCTCTGTATTCAGGAAATGTGAGCTTTATGACAATTTTGTTGTTTTCATTATTTCAATTGAATTGTTTTATTTAAATGAGGTTGAACATTTAGTCTTCCAACTTTCTCACTAATAACTTCCACATTTTTCATCAGAAATATTTGAACGTTAATATTCGTAAGATATACGTTCAAACCGAAGAAGCGTGACTCATTTTAAAATTCGTCCCGAAAATGATTTTATAACAGTTACACGTTCCATAATTGGAATGAATCTGGACCATGCATGTGACCATTCAAATATAAGGATGACTGACGTGGATACCGAATAAAATATTTGTTGCGAAATTTGAACAATATCGGTACCCTCATTTGTTTCTACCTATGTAAAGTATTGAATACAAATACGTAAAATCACAAGGAAGTTATTAGAACCACAGAGGATTTTCTTCAATTTATGACCGGTACATGGAAATCCTTTAAACCGGCGAAATGACTATCGTTCAGATAAATACGCTTTAAATTCATTTTGACAATTCACACGGGAATTCAGAAGCATTATTTTCTTATAGAGAGAATTTTTTTCCATAATTTTTGTTCACAGAATTATAGGAGTTAATAAAGTTTTTTCAGTAAAACGCTAAGAAAAGAAAATGTTTGTTCGTCTTAGGGATTTCGAAACCTTCCCAAACCGGCCTCGCGTTTCAACAATGCATACAAGCCTATTTAATTGGAGTCATTGAGAAGTGAATATTTCGCTGGCATGACACTTTGGAATATTTAAACGTTAAAAAAGCTCATCTTTTTATATATACGGTAAGTGTGCTTACGTGCATACAGATGTTAGTTACCAAAGGCTACAAAACAACCGTGTCCCAGATTTCAGCGATGCGTTATATGACACACATTTTTTATCACAGGTCATATCCAATTTTGTCAGTAGAAAAAGAATCAAGGTATGGACGCTCAACAAAAAGTAAATGTATATCCATATATGATACTATCATCGTCGAATACATCTTCACATGGAAATTAATATTGGGAATATGACATACGCATCTCTGAAAAAACATTGACGAGTTTACAGTCAGGATATGGCATAAAATTAATTTAACTCAAACGCCTAAGTTTTGCTACTGTCCCGGTGTATTTCCTTTGTTATCAATAATTAGTCTGTAACATGAAAAGATGCGTCAAACAAAAAAACATTTCAGGTTCGTATTTATAGAAATTTCGTTAACTTGAAAATCTCACAGTTCGACAGAAAGCACGATTTTGCGAATAACTTGTGCAAACCATTTTTGCTGCTGATGAAATTCCTAAACGCATAGTCTGGTCGGTTTGTCCAATAATTCCATGTTAAAAAACAATGGAAACAAAAATTGAAGTTTTGACAGAATTCATCATAGTCATTTTTTTGATAAAAGTTAAAATTCAAGAAACGTTTTCGATATCGAAGAAATCTAACTATCTCAGGATTTGAAGCAGCATCAAACGGATCACTACCGTAATTTTAAAATATTCCTTGAAAAATGCTTTATCCGTGTCCTGTTCTAATTACCACCATTGCATGTTATGGTTCACGTGTCAAGGAGTTTACGTTGATAGATCGGTATCCATATTTCTTGTGGCTCTTGTGAATTGGTGGGAGAAAATGACTGTCAATAGAAATGAATTTTCTGATACCAAAATGAAATATAATGATAAGGATATACATGAACAGAAGACTATAGAAATAGACAAAGTTCTGATCTATCCTTCACGTTAAAATATGCGGTGTATAGCTCAGAAGTTTGTCTATTTCTATAATCAACGATCCCACGTGTGACCTATATGAGTCTAAAACAGTATATTACAAAGATAAAGACTGTTGCTACTGTATTGTGGAAAGACAAACACCCCATCGATCGATGATCACTAACATCCTCTCGATGATCACATAAAACCCTCTCGATGATCACTTTACACCTTCTCGATGATCACCTACCATCTTCTCGATGATCACCCAACACCCTCCCGATGATCACCTAAACACCTTTCCATGATAACCTAAACCCATATCACTGATAACCTAGTACCCTCTCGATGATCGCCTAAAACCCTTTCGATGATCACATAACAACCTCTCGATGACCACATGACACGCTCTCGATGATCACCTAACACCCTCTTGATGAGAACCTAAAACCCTCTTCATGATCGCCTAACACGCTCTCGATGATCACCTAACACCCTCTTGGTGATCACCTAGCATCCTCTCGATCATCGCGTAACACCCCTCGATGATCACCTACACCCTCTCGATGATCACTTCCCACCCTCTGGATGATCACCTATAACACCCTCTCGATGATTACTTAACACCCTCTGGATGATCACCGAACACCCTGTCGATGACCACCTAACACCCTTTCGATGATTTAGTGTCTTGAAAGTAGTCAATCTCAGTTGACTCAGATATAATATAACGGACATCATATCTGACGTTAAAGCTATATACATCCCGTACGAAAATTTCAAACTACATCTCTTAGCTAATCAGGTGGATATCTGGCGAAATAACTTCAGATGCCCCTTGTAATTATACACATTACCTAGATCGATATTGTAAACAGAAAACGGAAACAGTACCGGTATCCAAATGAAGCATCATGTCTAGACATCGTGCATAAACTTCAAAGGATTTACTACCGCGGAAAAGTCTGCTGGAATAGGTCTTTGGATTATGGACGCGGATATTCTTTAATGGACGACGGCTGAATTATGGATGACGGACTAGACGCTTGTAATTTGTCAGACAGTCGAAAATATCAAAAGACCGACCGCCAGTAAGTTGATCGTCTCCGTGAAATAAACGTCAATCAATGTCCAATTGTTTGTCCTCATTGGCTTACAATATTTCATAGTGTCACATCTATATTTCTCTGATATATCATCTTGGTTTACCTAGATTGGCAAGTACTGGCATCTCGAACAGTGTGCTTACAATATTTCGGTGTGAACGAAAACAAATCTTACCTGGGTTAGAAGATGGCGAACGAGCCACTTTTCTCGGCGGACTATTATAGACTTGCAAGACACACAAATATGTTGTGCCAGTCAGCTTCATTGGAAGTTTTTTTCAGAGAATGCAACTCTGGCGGAATGATCGGCGGTATCATATCTAATTAACGAAAGCTCATTAGACCCCTGAGTCAATCTTTATGTCCCCCGACGATAATTGCCTCTTTGGATATTCCCCTTTACATAATTTCCCAAGGAAGCATGCACGCATATTGCACACAGTCATCCTCGGACAACACACCGGTAAGTATCTTACAATAGTTTTAACTGTGTAGTTAATATGGAAGATTGTGTGCAATATGTGTACATGCTTCCCTGGGAAATTATGTTCCTTCTCATATCCTTTTCTAGTATAACGAAAGAGGGACCCATATCCCTAATGTGAAGAAAAATGGACTAGCTGCGTTAGAAGATTGAAACTGGACAATTTTAGCCTCCGAGCTGTGTAAGTAACATCGCATATACACCCATCCGACTTGTGTATGGAGCGAAATATATTAGGACTTACCTTGCTAAATTGTTAACTTCTCAGCAAGGAATGACTTCAGCAAAATGTGTGTTTCTTACATTTAGCTATTAAGCAAACAATGTGATGCATACTCCAGCGAGCAAATATTGTATTAATGCATGAACATGACTATCTTTGTGCAGAGAAGCGAGGCGAGAGCCTGCGTTTTTAGTCGATCCGGAATGAAGTATTTTAGTCAGGCCTTGCTGTGACAAAAAAGCTATAGGGCCTACTGTAAATTTCAGAAAGGCTGCAGTCTAGTTTTTCCAAAAATAAAATTTGTAGTAACTCTAATATCATTTTATAAGTTGAACATTTTCAGATTATTGCCAACTTAAAAAATATTTAGTGATACGACAGCTGCATTGTAGTCAGTGATTATGCTAATAGATGGCAGTGATATTGAATCATTAACCAGGGTGGGTTCAAATATATTGAATTTTGAATAGAGCATGTACATACTTCAACGGATATGTATGATTGAGTATACACAGTCAAACTGTCACTCTAAGGTGTCCTTCAGAAACCACAAGGAAATGCAAGGAATGACCACCGAACACCACTGCTCAGTTAAATAATGCGCAGTACTGGGCAGTAATCTCACAATACCAGTACCGTGTCTCTACTATACAGTACTGTACGGTACACGATCACTCATATAAAAAAGGTAGACGGTCAAGTAAATTAATGGTTCTGCCGAAAGACTGACAACCCATATTTGACAAGCATATTTACGGTGTTGGACAAAGCGACACCTATACATAGGGTTAGGAAGAAGGTACGGTAGAACGCGCACGGGGATGTACAATAAATGTACAACCCTCAACTTACTGCCAGAGGCACACGCAACTTTTTTCGTTCATTGTGCGCACACTGTGAAATGTTGATTCAATATGTAAATCCCTCAGTACATGTATATTAAGATGGCTTAAGGTTACTGTATCGGGTCCCAGTTGCGTACGTGTACGCATCACAATTTTGCTTAATTACGGGGCAGTGTTTTTTTGTATCCATACAAACTATACATTTTCTGAAAGCCCTTGATTCAAGGAATTTAGATAAATAAATAACTTTCTCGAATTTGTTACATGAATTGATTTATTCAATTTAGAAAAGTATAGTCCTCAAAATCACGCGCTAATAACTCTCTCAGTAGATGTCAAACGCTTGAGCAATGATTGCTTTGTAAGTGTGGCTATTCTGGAATTATGTGTACTATCTGACCATGCCGAAGACAAGAAAGGAGAAGACACTGCGTATCGGTACCGGTAGTTCATAGCCAATGACTGGAAGGAGGACACTGGTGCTGCCATAAAAAGTGCCGAGTGAGTGTAATATGTTGCACATTTCATATCATTCAATATATAAATTTAATTTGCAATTGCATTTTGTCTAACTGCAACAGTCCCCCCAGTTCTCTTGATCGACAAATATTAGCAATGTCATGATACTTATATGCCATATAATGTTTTCTTGTCTTTCAGTTTTGACGGCGAACATTTCTGTTATTCTCTGAAGATGTCGTGAAAATTGCTGGTCGCTGCTTAGCTTGTACTTGCGTCCCATAATTTTATGCACTAGATCTCCATGTCGATATGTTCATGTGTGCACTACCTGCAAAGGAGACATTAAGGTGCAGAAATGGCTATTATTGTCTCGCATGCTATTTAGCAGATCTGCTACTTTGCAAATAATTTCTAAAATCAGTGATATTTAGAAAGGGGTGTGCTACTTTGAAGATAATTTCCAGGATTACTGCTAGTTAACACTTTGACTTGCCTGTTCCCAAAGAAAATATATTGTATAATTAGCACAAATACTAAATATTGTATATTTTTTTCTAAATTGCAGCCAGAAGAAATGTTCAATATTCATGATAACTCGGAAACACAAATTGTCGGACTGCCTCTCCCGAAAGAAGATATATTGTATAATTAGCCCAAATGCTAAATATTGAATATTTCTTCTAAATTGCAGCCATGATAAATATAGAATATTTCTTCTAAATTGCAGCTCCCAACTGTCCGACTGCCTCTCCTTAAACAAAATATATTGTATAATTAGCACAAATACTACATATTTTCAAACTTGCATGGGCTGGTGAATAAGGATGTTAAGGCAGTCCCAAGTACACTTTCTTTGCTGGCCTGTGCAACTCCTCTGACAATAGCAGGGATTATTCTATCGTTCTTCCTGGTTAAACAACGCGCATGGGCTGGTATATAAGGATTTTTAAGACAGTCGCAAGTACATTTTCATTTGTGGTCTGTGCAAGTCCAATCAGACAATAACAGAATATTCTATCGTTCTTCCTGGTTAAACAATGCGCATGTGCTGGTATATAGGATGTTTAAGACAGTCTCAAGTAAAGCTTGATTGGTGCCTACAGAACGGGCGATATAAAGGCAACCTCACTGATGCAGACAGCAGACATGTATTCAGACTTACTGGCACACAAACCAATCATTCCGCGTCACTGTATGTTGGCATGCACCCAATGACAGAAGGTATTTCGGAGACAATCGGCCCCTTTCAATGTGATTTCGAAAAAAACAAAACGCCAAAAACAACATCTTCCTTTGGTACTTGATTACAAGAATCAAATTATATTCTAATTAGATGATATTATAAAGGTGCTAAATATTGAATATATTGTCCTTTCTCTGACACTGTGGATTTAACTGTGAATCTCTTCTATTTAGTATAGATTATAAAAGTGCTAAATATTGAATATATTGTCTTTTCCCAGACACCATCTACATATTTATGTGCGAATCTGTTCTAATAAGATGATATTATAAAGGTGCTAAATATTTAATATATTGTCTTTCTCGGGCGCCAGCTAGATATTTAACTGCGAATCTCATCTAATTAGATGATATTATCAAAGTGCTAAATATTCAATATATTGTCTGTTCTCAGACGTCGGCTACATATTTAAGTGCGAATCTATTCTAATTAGATAATACTATAAAGGTGCTAAATATTGAATATATTGTCCTTTCTCCGACACGGTGTTACAGATATTTTAATGCGAATATCTTCTAATTAGATTAGTTTATAAAAGTGCTAAATATTGAATATATTATCTTCTCTCCGAAAAGGCTCTTGTGTATATTTAACTGCGAATCTCTTTTATTTAGTATAGATTATAAAAGTGCTAAATTTTGAATATATTGTCTTTTCCCAGACGCCAGCTACATACTAGTGCGAATTTTCCTAATTATATGATATGGTAAGGGTGCTAAATATTGAATATATTGTCTTTCTCGGGCGCCAGCTAGATATTTAACTGCGAATCTCTTCTAATTAGATGATATTATCAAAGTGCTAAATATTCAATATATTGTCTGTTCTCAAACGTCACCTACATATTTAAATGCGGATATTTTCTAATTAGATGATATTATAAGGGTGCTAAATATTGAATATATTGCCCTTTCTCTGCCACGGTATTACAGATATTTTAATGCGAATCTCTTCTAATTAGAATAGATTATAAAAGTGCTAAATATTGAATATATTGTCCTTTCTCCGACACGGTATTACAGATATTTCAATGCGAATCTCTTCTAATTAGAGTAGATTATAAAAGTGCTAAATATTGAATATATTGTCTTTTCTCCGAAAAGGCTCTTGTGGAAATTTAACTGCGAATCTCTTCTATTTAGTATAGATTATAAAAGTGCTAAATATTGAATATATTGTCTTTTCCCAGACGCCGGCTACATATTTAAATGCGAATCTTTTCTAATTAGATGATATTATAAAGGTGCTAAATATTGAATATATTGCCTTTCTTGGACGCCAGGTAGATATTTAACTTCGAATCTCTTCTAATTATATGATATTATCAAAGTGCTAAATGTTCAAAATATTCAATATCTTGTCAGTTCTCAGACGTCAGGTACATATTTAAGTGCGAATCTATTCTAATTAGATAATATTATAAAAGTGCTAAATATTGAATATATTGTCCTTTCTCCGACACGGTGTTACAGATATTTTAATGCGAATATATTCTAATTAGACTAGTTTATAAAAGTGCTAAATATTGAAGATAGATGCTATTAAAGTAACTCACTTTTCTGCCTACTGCGGAGTTTAGCAAAAGTATCTGCACAATATTGTAAAGTATGCTATTTAGCACCATATTAAAGCAAAGGAAATTTGAAAAATATCTAAATAAAAGCCAATCCTGCACCTAACCCAAAGGAGAACACCCCGCTTTGGACTGTAGGTCGAAAACCACAAATCCGAATACCCCTTTTCGTAAACCCTGACTACAAAACCTAACTTTTTGTGCCACCTCACCATTCAAATACCTGGCCTTAAGGCAGGCACTTGCCGATCATCCTGATAGAGACTTTGTGGAGTTTTTATGTGCGGGTATCGGTATCGATCCTATTCCTACAAATACAGTGATCTGTAAAAACAACAAGTCTGCCAATATGTTGAATTGGTTGAATTGGTTGAACTTCACAGTTTTACTCGCCAGTTGGTTGTTCTCTGTATATATATCACATCTAACACATTGCCATGCATGTATAATTGTTACATCTCCTTCCAGCTGAGCCCACCTCGTACTATGTATATATCTGTATTGGTTTGGTCTGGCATTGATTATTATTCTAGTCTATTATTATTATTAAACTTTACAATCCCCAGCAGGCATCAACTGTATCTTACTACCATATGTATCATATGAATATCACTAGTTCCTCTCCTCCTTGGGGCTCTCAGCCTGCGGCTTCAATTGGGCTCTAGCAATGTCCACTACGCTGACAGACCAGGACATTGCTCAAAACCCAAGTCGGTGTGCTCAACCTCCAACTGCACATTCCTCGTGTAACAATACACATAACACTGTCAGTTGCGAGCTAGCTCAATGTCTTGACGACTGCACGGCGGCGAGTACGCTACAGCTCATAACACTGCACTGAGTAGCCTCATATTTGCCAAATATATAATGTTTCATATAAAATAAACATTTGAAATCCAATCACTAAATTTGTGTTATTTGTAAATAGTAGCTTAAATTCATTGAGCTTTGTTTGCAAATAATATCTGATCTCCTTGACCAGTACTCATTGACAGACACTTGACCTGCAGCTGACATGTGTGTTTCCTTCACAGCCAGGTCACTGAGGTTGTTGTGACCATGTGTATGTAATTCACACCCACATTCTGTATCTTTGTTTTGGTTGATAGGTGACCTCTGGGCAAACAGAGTTTATCTTGTTTCTCTGTACTGAGTTCAGTTTGAAAGTCAGAGTCTCAATCAGCTGGATGTCATTTCATAAGTTCTCCAATATTTCTTCTCCCGCCACCACCCCATTCACCACATCAAGCTTGCTCACCCATGTTGACTGCTTAACTATTCGACACTTATTTCTGCTTCATGCTACTCAGAGTAATGGGTTCTAGCAATGTCCACTACGCTGTCAGACCAGGACATTGCTCAAAAGCCAAGTCGGTGTGCTCAACCTCCAACTGCACAATCCTCGTGTAACAATACACATAACACTGTCAGTTGCGAACTAGCTCAGTGTCTTGACGACTGCACGGCGGCGAGTACGCTACAGCTCATAACACTGCACTGAGTAGCCTCATATTTGCCAAATATATAATGTTTCATATAAAATAAACATTTGGAATCCAATCACTGAATTTGTGTTATTTGTAAATCTGGAATTATGTGTACTAGTCCAGTAAATCTAGCGCATTTTTGGGGTCAACCCACCACAAATTGCAACAGAATTTATTTCACTGCTATGCATTTCAGAAAGGTCCCCAGAATAACATACATGTACTAAAAGTCTACAATCCCATATGCATGGGAAATATCTTAAATTTCAAGTTGAAATTTGAGGTATTTTTCGCGAAATTTCAGTGTTTACCTGTCTCTTGTTCCTATAAGAAAACCTTGTACTTGGTACTAAACGTGAAAGAAATGGGTCATTACTTACACTCATTCCATTCGTTATCATATCAAGGTTATACTCAGCCTAAAATAATACCCTTGCACGAAAATATTTATGGAAAAATTCAAAATGGCGGATGTATGGGGTCATTCTAAGTCTGAACTTTTTACCATTTTCCTGACAGTCCAGGCAATCTATCTGGGGTTTTTTAGCTGGACCCAAAACAAAATGCAACAGAATTTTTTTCACTGGTATGCATTTCTAATAGGTCCCCAGAACAACATACTAAAAGTCGACCAAAATCTATTTGGTGGAGATACGACTTTTTCTAAAACAAAGATACACCATCATGCTTCATATAAGAAGGTTGAAAATATTGGTTTGTCTCTGAATAAGGGCAGTTTATCATCCAGAAATCCAATCAATACATGATGATCTAGGATACATTATTCTATGGCGGTGAAAACATTTGCATTCCCAATGGATTTGCTCATAACAGTTGATAGCAAAACGATAGTTCAGCACCAGGGTATATAATCATATATGGTAATATCCTGCCAGTTGGCATTATTTCCATTAGCATTGTTATCCGAAAGGGAACTGACAAGCTGTGATATATTTTCTTTCAACCTATGACAATCACAGACAATAGTTCCATCAACTTATAAAAATATAACTCTATTATAACAAGCACGTAGCAAGTGTCAGGTCCGACATTCAATAGTGTCTGTACCTTGTTGAAAAAAATGTAGCCTTGCCAATCAGGAGAGAGAGAGAAATTAGATTCAACGTCTCGTTTAGCAATAGTTCAGATATATAACGACAATCTGCCAAACATGTATGATCCATCACAATTGTTTGTAAGACAAATGTTGTTGATGAAAGAAGAATAATTATGCAGATCCTAATATATCATTTAATTATCAAACAAATAATACTTTGAATTATAGGCAAAGTTGACGGCATAACTTATCATGTTTCATTTTACATTCTGGTTCATGATAACATTATTAGGGGAAGTGACTTCTCATACATATAGTTGATGTCTTTTATTGTTATTCCTCATGAACAGTGCCATAAGTTGAGGAATATTTCACAGCACTATCAATCCCAATACCAGTCTTCGCCAATGTCATTTTCAAAGGTCTGGGTTTGATGAGTTTGCCACAGCTCAGTCGTTTGCATTCTCCACACACACTTGAACAATCCAGGCCATGGTCCTTACAGGCGCATCTGCTTCAGCTGTAATCCTTCTTGCAATTCCACCTGATAACCTCAAGTAACCCCTGAAGCTGGTGGCAGATCAGTTTTCACAGGAAGAAACCGATTGAATTGTCCACTCGCATTTTTGTGGCTGCAATGGATGGTCTTCCCCTCAAGTCAATTCCTTCGTCTGGGTTACTACTGTATAAACATATAAGCGTTTTCTATGCTGCTGCAATAAATGACCTTCGTCGGAACTCTCATGACGTGGATGAACACTTCAGCTTGTTGGCGAAATAGCTCAGTGACAGTTGTCTTCTTCAAGGCAGCACCTTTATCAGTGCCATATGGTCGAAATATTGTGTCACTGCCCAGAATGGCATGCACAATCAACGTCTTTGTACAGACTTGCATTCCCAGCACAGCCTTTGTCTTATTGACATTCCAAACTCTCCGGCCCCGCTAGAGACATGGGCATTCCGTCAAAGAAAGACGAATTCCTAGTAAACAGCAGTAGCAGTTCATTACTCTTATGAGTGACCAGTTGGAAAGGGTGAGATGTTTCATATGCAGATGTTTTTATTGTAAAAGCTGCCGTCTAATCGACTGAAAGCATCAAAACTTTGGTTGGTGATGATATTGACCTGTTAGTTCTGCTCTGTTTTCATGCAGACATGGATGACAATGACATCTACTTTCAGCCAAGAGAGAATACAAAGAAACGAATAGTTTGGAATGTCAAGAAGACAAAGGATGTGCTGGGAATGTAAGTCTGCACAAATATGCTGTTTGTGCATGCCATTCAGGGCTGTGACACAGTATACTGATCATATACAAGCGTCTAGTCCGTCATTCATAATTCAGCCGTCGTCCATTAAAGAATATCCGCGTCCATAATCCAAAGACCTATTCCATATCCATATAACAATATTAGCACCAAATTCAAAAAAGACAATCATAGTATACATAAACATAGGCTAGTTTCCTGCAAGAGAGAAGCGGTCAACAGTTTTCAATGATGCCGACAAGACATCATGATGTTCCAAAAATATAAAATCCGTATCATTGGCAAATGGCAAATGGCATTGGCAAATGTGCGGCCGTAAAGAAAACAACGCTCGATGAGCTATTTCGCCAACAAGCTGAAGTGTTCAACCAGGCCATTGGGAGTCCCGGTGGCGGCTATGTATTGCAGGTGCTTGTGTGTTTATACAATGGTAACCCTGACGAAGCAATTGACTGCATGAGATACAGCGTTTCTGTGACAAAAACGAACCATATATGTGCAGGTACAAAACCTTCCACCAACATCAGCATCAGCTAAGTATCAAGGTTCGCGTGTTTAGAGTGGAAAGGGGAAGACCATCCATTGCAGCCACAAGAATGAGGGTGGACGGCTTCTCTCTGTGAAAACTGAACTGCCACCAGTTCCACTGGCACTCTTTGAGGTTATCAGGTGCAACTGCAAGAAAGATTGCAGCTGAAG
Organism: Hanleya hanleyi; assembly: GCA_036873755.1. Taxonomy (NCBI): domain Eukaryota; kingdom Metazoa; phylum Mollusca; class Polyplacophora; order Lepidopleurida; family Hanleyidae; genus Hanleya; species Hanleya hanleyi. Next base: position 78,494 of record JAVTVY010035306.1, on the reverse strand, counting down.
AAGATGCATCTTTAGGAGCATGGACTATATTGTTGAAAATGTAAAATGAAACATGGTAAATGGCATGGTAGAACGTCATGGTAGAACATCAAGTTTGCCTATAATCTAGATTATTATATCTTTGATAATTAGATGATAGGATCTGCATAATTGTTCTTCTTTCGTCAAAACATATCTGACACACAATTGCGATAGATCATTAATGGTTTGCAGAGCTGTATTTTTCAACAAGGCACATGTTGTGATAATAGAGATATATCTCCATGAGTAGGTTTGTGGAAATATTGTCTGTGACAGTTATCGGTTGAAGGAAAATATATCACAGCTTGTCATTTCATTTATTTTGGGATAGAATTCCTCTTTCATATGATTATGCTAATGGCAAAAATGTTAACTGTCTGAATATTACCATGTATAATTCATATAGCCTGATGCTGAACTATCAGTTTGCTATCTACGCTTATGAGCAAATCCACCGGGAAGACACATGTTTTCACCACCATGGCATACTGTACCCTGGGCCATATATTAATTGAATTTCTGGATGATAAACTGTCCTTATTCACGAAAAAACAATATTCTACCTTGCTTATATGAGGCATAATGGCCTATTATGTATTATAAAATGGCGTATCTTTGTTTTCAAAAACAGTCGTATCTCCACCAAATAGATTTTGGTAGACTCTTAGTATGTTGTTCTGGGAACCTATTAGAAATGCATACCAGTGAAAAAAATTCTGTTGCAATTTGTTTTAGGTCCAGCTAAAAAAACAACAGATAGATTGCCTGGACTGTCATGAAAATGGTAAAAAGTTCAGATTTAGAACGACCCCATACATCCGCCATTTTGAATTTCTCCATAAATATTTTCGTGCAAGGGTATTATTTTAGGCTGAGTATAACCTTGATATGATAACGAATGGAATGAGTGTAAGTAATGACCCGTTTCTTTCACGCTTAGTACAAAGTAAAGGTTTTCTTATAGGAGCAAGAGACAGGTAAACACTGAAATTTCGCGAAAAATACCTCAAATTTCAACTTGAAATTTAATATATTTCCCATGCATATCTGTTTGTAGACTTTTAGTATGTTATTCTAGAGACCTTACGGAAATGCACTGCAGCAAAAACAATTCTGTTGCAATTTGTGGTGGGTCAAACCTCAATTTGACTGGACAATACTATCTGACCATGCCGAAGACAAGAAAGGAGAAGACACTGCGTATCGGTATCGGTAGTTCATAGGCAATGACTGAAAGGAGGACGCTGGTGCTGCCATAAAAAGTGCCGAGTGAGTGTAATATGTTATTTGCGCATTTCATATCATTCAATATATAAATTTAATTTGCAATTGCATTTTGTCTAACTGCAACAGTCCCCCCAGTTTTCGTGATCGACAAATATTAGCAATGTCATGATACTTACATGAGCAGTGTGACTAACGTCACAGGACCTACGAAGTAGAGTAGGCATTAGGACTCGAACGCGAACTGAACTCTTGGAAATCCCCACACCCAGTTGAAATCCTGCCTATATTAAGATAGGCACTGCCCAAGTCAGAATCGCCAGTGATTTTTATCAAAAATCACCAGAAATTTTCATCAAAAGTAGGTCAGCTCAGAACTTGTTGGTAACAGTCTCCTAATGCGCCTTCATTCCAAAATAAATAACGATCGCCGATTTAATTTTACAATTTTTTAATTAAAGGAAACAGATTGAATAATATAGGTTCAGTAGATTTCAAGCTTTACGTGTGAAAATACATTTACATCTCTTTAATGGTTTTCAGTGCCCTTGTCACAGGATCAAAACAACTTTTTGAATCGCATTATTTTCCCAACAATACAACAAATTTTTATATATAGTACTATAGTAGAAAGGTAGCATTTATGTAGTTTACGGTAATTCAATTCAAGACCAACACCTTCTATGCACAAGATAATAATGATTCTATGTCATTCTCCTGAGCATAACCGGTACAAAGACGAATAAATAGCGTCTCTACATCACGTTGTTATCTAGATATATGAGACAACACGTTTTGGGTATCGGCAATCTGATGAATGTACTATTCCTTGTTTTCTTGTTTCACATTATATTCTATGACGGTCGATCGGTGATTTTCTTCATTGATAAACATTAAACCACCTCAGCTTCGTTGTGTGAATCGGAATTACATTGCTGTGACCCACCAACACACTCCGTGGCAGTGATTCTGTATCCCTTAATCAAAGAATCAAAATGGATCAAGATTTGAAATGACAAGAAAAATTGAGATATATTTTGTTTACACATGTAATTTTTTGTTTAAATTATATCCCAGTGCGATATATAGTCAATATTCAAGAGGTACAAAAAACCCCTCAAAGTATGTGCTCATATTTTCACATCATGATCAAAGTTACTTTATCTAGTTAAATTCTACCCAAAGAAAATACATTAAGACCCTTTAAACATGCCGTCAATGCCAGATGTTGAGTTTTATACAGCTGTAGATCAGGGCTCTGGATGCATATGTCATGTTTCCATACACTTGATGCACGCAACAGCAAAAACAAAGCCTCCTTGAACAACCTATCTTTGTACAGGTACATGTAACTCAGAAAATACCATTCTCTCTCAAAAGAAAACAATTCGCGCCAGGAACGCCTTTTTTATCAAGCTAATTTTGTTATGTAGGGGCCTACTTAGATTCAATAATTGTCACGAAATTTCTTTGATTATATCTTAATTGCAACCATGCTTGTTCCTCAAACCTGACATGCTTGAGAGATGTACATGTATAACACACTTCACTTGAGAGTCCAGACATTCCACCATTCATGTGAACAAATTGCACTCAACATGGAATAATTAAATTTCCCCTACCAAATAGTTCACCAGCTGTTAGTTTTGAGACCCATTTCTACAGTATCAATACTGTATTACTATCTGTAGCAGTTGAAACCCAGTAAAACTTAAACAATTAAAACCGGTAAAGAAATTTGTCTGTTGAATAACATAAAATATGGTATGGAGATTTGAATGAGTAAACTACTGAACAGCTTACATGATACCAACAAAAAGTCCCAACACAAGCTGATAAATTCATTGGGTGGCTTGCAGGATGTCTTTGTTTTACCCTCAGTAAACTTTTATCATTGTTGCTCACACAGACTAATCTGAAGGATGATACCACATCTTTCTTTCTTCTGCTGGGTTATTGCACCAGGCTGACTTAATTGGCTGATGTAGAATATTTCACCACCAGTGGGCAATTTGACCTGAATTTGAAGCCTGATGTGGTCTGTGATGAAATGTTTGTATGTGAAATAGGATACACGTTAAAGGCCACAGTTTACATATATCTATAACAATATACTGAATTGTGTGTATTGAGAATGGCAAGTTGGTAATAGCAGTGTAGATAAATGCACTAATGCACTGATGGAAAATTAGCATTTCCTATTTCATAAAAAACAATTACGGATGGCATATCCCACCGGATTTTGTACTGTGTTATATATACAGTGAAACATACAGCCAAGGGTTCGCGATGGACATGACAGTGCACTCGCTGAGCCATCAATAAATAATAAAAAAATAATTATAAATCAAATTTTCATCAGAATTCGGTCAGCTCAGAACTTGCTGGTAACAATGCCCTAATGCACGTTCATGCCAAAAATCAAGGTTCTAATGTCAACGGTTCTCCTTATTTTGCCGACGAAAGGATTCGGATGGACTGATTGACTGCCTCACTGACTCACTCATTACCGGACAATTTGCGATCTGTAGCCTACTTCGTAGGAATATGCCATATAATTTGTTCTTGTCTTTCAGTTTTGACGGCGAACATTTCTGTTATTCTCTGAAGATGTCGTGAAAATTGCTGGTCGCTGCTTAGCTTGTACTTGCGTCCCATAATTTTGTGTACACTCGAAGTTATAGGCCTACATTGTTTATCAAGATTGTGCCGTAAAGGTTCTGTTCAAAATTCATTTACACATTCGGTAAAATACATTGTACTAAAATTTTCAAATATTCACAGTTCCATGTTATTCGAGGATGTTATCGTCGGCAAACATGGAAGATATCGAACATAAAAGAACGTCAGATAGGTGATTAGTATATGAAACATGGCAGTGTGACTATGCGTCACAGGACCTACGAAGTAAGGTAGGCATTAGGACAGGCACTGAGCTCTTGGCAATCCCCCCCCAGCCCCAAGTTGAAATCCTGCCTATATTAAGATGGGCACATGCAGCCCAAGTCAGAATCACCAGAGATTTTCATCAAAAATCACCAGAAATTTTCGATTAAAACAGTATTGAATATTTTGTTGAAGATTAAAAGTAATGGGATTGAATGAATAGTTTACCAGTTACTGTGCTGATGTGAATCTGTGACACACCAACACACTCTGTGGCAGTGACTCTGTGACACACCAACACACTCCGTGGCAGTGATTCTGTATCCCTTAATCAAGGAATCAAAATTTGAAATGACAAGAAAAATTTAGACATAATTACACATGTAATGTTTTTGTTTAAATTATATCCCAGTGTGATATATAGTCAATATTCAAGAAGTACAATCAAAGTTACTTTATCTAGTTAAATTCTACCCAAATAAAATAAATTAAGATCCTTTAAACATGCCGTCAATGCCAGATGTTGAGTTTTATAGCTGTAGATCAGGGCTCTGGGTGCATATATCATGTTTCCATACCCTTAATGCACACAACAGCGGCAAAACAAAGCCTCCTTGAACAACCTATCTTTATACAGGAAATTCTTAACCCAGAAAATACCATTCTCTCTCAAAAGAAAACAATTTACGTCAGGAAGGCCTTTTTTATTAAGCTAAGTTTGTTAGGTAGGGGCCTACTTAGATTCAATAATTGTCATGAAATTTCTTTGGTTATATCTTAATTGCAACTATGTTTGTTCCTCAAACCTAACATACTTGAGCTATACATGTATAACACACTTTCATTTGAGAGTCCAGACATTCCACCATTCATGTGAACAAATTGTACTAAACATGGAATAATTAAATTCACACTACCCATTTCTACAGTATCAGTACTATGTTACTATCTGTAGCAGTTGAAACCCAGTAAAACTTAAAACAATTAAAACCAGTAAAGAAATTTGTCTGTTGAATAACAGAAAATATGGTATGGAGATTTGAATGAGTAAACTACTAAACAACTTACATGATACCAACAAAATGTCCCAACACAAGCTGATCAATTCCTTGGGTGGCTTGCAGGACAGCTTTGTTTCACCCTCAGTAAATTTTATCATTGTTGCTCACAGGCTAATCTGAAGGATGATACCAGATCTTTCTATGTTCAATTTGACCTAAATTTGAAGCCTGCATGATTTGGTCTGTGATGAAATGTTTGGATGTGAAATAGGATACACGTTAAAGGCCACAGTTTACATATATCTATAACAATATACTGAATTGTGTGTATTAAGAATGGCAAGTTGCCTGGTAATAGCAGTGTAGATAAATGCACTAACAAATGATGGAAAATTAGCATTTCCTGTTTCATTATCCCATCACGTTTTGTACTGTGTTATATATACAGTGAAACATACAGCCAAGGCTTCCCGATGGGCATGACAGTGTACTCGCTGAGCTATCAATAAATAATACAAAAAAATAATTATAAATCAAATTTTCATCAGAATTCGTTCAACTCAGAACTTGCTCGTAACAATGCCCTAATGCACGTTCATGCCAAAAATCAAGGTTCTAATGTCAACGGTTCTCCTTATTTTGCCGACGAAAGGATTCGGATGGACTGACTGACTGACTGACTCATTACCGGACAATTTGCGATCTGTAGCCTACTTCGTAGGAACAAAGACAAGTGGTCCTAATACCAGATGGATTCCAGATGACACAGATAGTGGCAGAGATGACTTGACACTTACAACTCTCTGTGCTCTGTGTCATTAAGAATACTGATCAGCGATACGGATTTGATATTTTTGGAACATCATGATTACAACACATATAAGGGAAGTGGGAAGAGGTGCCGACATACTGACTGCGTCACATGACTTCACAGAATAGTCTTCCGGTTAACCTATTCTTAAGCACATACCAAGAATCTAACGATTCGTGATATGTGTTGTATCTCAGGTACGCTTTTATTGTACCTGTTCATGTGGCAACTTGGATGATATGACCACACGGCCCCTAGCACCGGCATAAGCGGTATTAGATACAAATCTAGAGAGCTATGATGGAAATGCTCTGACAACTCGTATACTGGTATACAAGACTTGATGTCTTGCCGGCATCATTGAAAACTGTTGACCGCTTCTCTCTTGCAGGAAACAAGCCTATGTTTATGTATACTATGATTGTCTTTTTGAATTTGGTGCTAATACTGTTATGTGGAATATGGAATAGGTCTTTGGATTATGGACGCGGATATTCTCTAATGGACGACGGCTGGATTATGAATGACGGACTAGACGCTTGTAACATAAGTAGGAAGAAAACAGATTTAAACCTTGTGCGTCCATACCTAAAGTTATGAGCTTATATAACAGAATGTCATGATTAACAGTATCGAATTACAAGCGTCTGTTCGGTCATTCATAATCTAGCCGTCGTCCATTAGAGAATATCCGCGTCCATAATCCAAAGACCTATTCCATATTCCATATTACAGTATTAGCACCAAATTCAAAAAGACAATCATAGTATACATAAACATAGGCTTGTTTCCTGCAAGAGAGAAGCGGTCAACAGTTTTCAATGATGCCGGCAAGACATCATGATGTTCCAAAAATATCAAATCCGTATCGCTGATCAGTATTCTTAATCCATAATATTCGTTGTAAAGTCGTCATCTAAAGAATGATGTATCTCAGTCACGCTTTGATTGTGACTGTTCATATGAGTACCATGAGGATCTTGAAGTACATGGGTTCATACGGCCCCTAGCCCCGGGTTAAGCGGAATTAGACACAAGTTACGAAACGTAACGCCATAGATCTTGCACGCTACGTTCGTATTTTGCTATCAGCATGCGATATGTATCGCCAAATTTGAGAAACTTTGAGTGGGGGCGCTTGGTGGAATAGCCCTGTTTTATAAGTTTCTGCAACAATGTTTTGTGACGTTGATTAAAATCATCACATCTAACACAGGATCTAGCAAATGCTACTAAGCGAGATATGTATACGCCATATGCAGGTCCCACTGGAATATTACTGTCCAGAAAGGGATAGTTTACGATGTCGAAATTGTAATCATCTCTTTTGTCATACAATCGACGAGAGAGAAGGCCCGCTTCATTTTTATAGAGATATAGGTCTAAATATGATGTGCCTGTAGGGTTATCTGTAGATTCCTTCAAATCCAGTGAAGGTGGATATATATCCTTCACTGCCTCATTTATATAGCGATTATCCACAGCGAGAAGATCGTCTATATAGCGTTTGATGAATGAGAAGGAACGGGCTTTGAATGGGTCGGTTTTTGAAAGCGCTTGCATATAGTCATATTCATAAGAGAACAGATATAGGTCAGCCAACAGGGGTGCACAATTAGTACCCATTGGAATACCTATATGCTGCTGATATATTGTGTTGCGAAATTTCACATAGATATTATTAATGAGAAATTCAAGCAACTCTATAAACAAAGAAACATCCCATGAATGATATCTCTTGTATGTAGTAGAGCTAAAGAATGCTTGATGGCATCCGACATTAACATATCTACGTTCAGTTTTCTTGAACACAGATACTATTAATGAACTTAGACGGTCAGTAAGGTCCTGATGCGTTTGAAAATCCGAATATATCGTGTCAATGTTTTTTTTAGTCAAATGATTTCGTAAGGTTATCTATGTGACACAGTGAGTTTGTAGGTGCCGATCTTCCTTCACAAAACCGTGCTGGGATTCAGAAATCTAACATTTTTAATAGGAATACAAATTGTTGTGAATAATCATTTCAAGTACTTTTGAAATAATAGGAAGTAAAGACACGGGTCTGTAGCTTGTTACTGTGTTGTTATCGCCACCTAGGAATATTGGAATTACGTTTGTTTTTAAAAAAAATAAAGGAAATACCCCATTGATCAAACACTTTTAAAAATAATACTCACTTTGTGGTATGATATTTCCTATTCGCCTGACATGTTTTCCTCCACATTATGTTCTGGACACCGACAATGCATTTCGGAAGGAAATATCGAGTACATCATTTCGGGAAGTTTGAGAACTGTGTTTTAGACTGAAGCAAAAACATAAAAAGGTTTTCGAAGTGGAACATTTTCCCTCCTACATGCGTACGTTGAGTTTGAAAAACTTTTGCAGAGTGATTTATATATAAAAAGATACTTAAATCGGAACTCAATTCTTCTCTCTATTAGTCAGTTGGTCAGAAGTGGAATAGAGGGTTTTCGTTGCCATTTTTTCTGCATACATACAACCTGTTCTGGTGTGTGAAGGAGGCCCATGTGCACATTCTGACCGGTTGTCAGCCTGCAGGTGTATGCGTTTGGTTTCAGGGCGTTAAAATGGCATTGATTTGGCAAAAACGTCAATGTCAAGAAAATATTCAACATAATAATCAAATCTCATTTAAATTAGAAGTTTTTCACGTAGAAAAAAAGTGGTGGTAATCCGAACTGTACATCTGACTCAGCGGGAAAAAGAGTATCGAAATTAGGTAAAATATTTGTTTTTTACCTTTTTCATCCTATGAAATAACTATCACAATCGTATGACTTTTCTCCCGCAAATTTGAGAAAAACACATATTTTACAAAAACATTCTAAATGTTTCTATTTTTCTCAGCAGAGTAAGCAAAGTGTTTTCCATATCGCAAGTGTTTAATGTGGTATGATTGTAGAATACATGCATTGGTTATTCTGGGTATCTGAGTCAACGTAAGAAATCTGATCAAAATTAGATTTTTTATTAGTTTGTTCATCAATAACTCCCCACAAAGTCTTAACATTCAACTGTGTCAAACAAGCTGTATATGATATATTTTGACAATCACCCCGTCATCATTTGCAATTAACACGACTGGAATATCTGGTATAGTCTTCAAGAAATAAAGCAAACTGTTACACCGCCCACTGAAATAAAAAAAAAATGCTCATTTTTACGAAAATATTCATAACGGATCTAATTTGTCATCCCTTTTGTTCTAACTTTCTGTCTCACTTATTGTTAGAAATATGATCGATATATTTGTTTTTTGTGTCTATTCTGAAGAGAAAACACTCACACAGAAGTGGCATTTCATATGAACCACTTCATCTGCATTTATCACTGGGCGATTATTTGCGATAAAGAAAGTCGGAATATACGGTCTACTGTGAAGTAATGACGGCAAATGTTACCCCGGAGTCACACACCAGGAACCAATTCAGACAAAACCATTTCACACGACAACTGCACTTTATGTTTATCTTCCAGGTACAATTAGGTTTGTAGTTGCTTTCAATAAAAATGGAATAAATGTTATTATATTATTTTTCCTGCAATATTTTAATAAAAAGTATAAAACACATGCATGTTTCTCAATATCTTTCTCAATACACTTTCTTTCTCAATATATGTTTCTCAATACACTCCTCATCATAATATACACGTATATTTTTGTATGTGGTGAATTAAAATAGACAATAATTCGCTGTAGAACAGAGTTACCACCAGGCCGTCACAATTGTCTGCAGAAATATGATTGCTTCAATTCCGTATCCTAAATTAGCATTGGGAGAAGAGATCTGAAATAATCTACAATCATTATTTGTGTATCAAACTAACAGAAAAAGTCTCTCAAGGTACCCCCAAGCTATGGGCTGTCGTTTTGTCAAGACTTGTGCACATATATATTTTCATAAAGGAACAGGGCTAGAGGAATCGTTGAATGTTCTCTTGCATTCTTTTCATTTTCAATTCTTCCCTCCTTTGCGAAGGGTATTGACACACACACGGTCACAATTTCAGTTATTGTACCAATTTCATCTTTTATATTTTTGAGGCAGTGGACGCTATTGCTCCATTTTTCAAAATATTTAGCATTAAATCTTATTGCCTCAAAAACTTCTTTCAATGTAGCTAGTCCGAGCAATATCGATATTACGGTTTTTACAACAGCGTGAACTTTTAACATTAGCATATTACTTTTAGAATGACAAAGGATTTCGAATGTTCATTCCATCGCAACGAATACTTTTTTGGCAGTATGCGGCTCTTGTCCCTTACTACGGTTCTTAGTTTAGCGTGGCCTTTCAGCAGAAGCCGTTTTCTTTTGTTGTCGAATGTTTATTCCCATCCAAGTGATGTTCATTTCCACCGCATGCGTTCATGGAGTTGGTCAGACAATAAAACACTTAAATCAGCCGACACGGCATGTAGTGCGACGTCAAATTTAACTCGGCTGCCTTTTCAAAGAATGAGGGTATGACGGTATGATTGTTGTATGTCGAGCCGCAATCAGAAAGCAAATTTACTCGAAGTTCAGTGCTGTGTTAATTGTTGCGTTTTATAGTATTCTGTTGTCTGTTGAAATACATTGCAGTGTAGAATGGGAAAGGAGGAATGCTGGACAAAGTCTTTGCTGCCTTGAAATGAACATTTGTCAAAAAGCAAACGCCTATCATTGAAAGCTCCACACTCAAATACGAACCGTAATATTGCGAATGTTTTATGTTACATACAATACCGTAGACAAAAAAAAATCGGTATTTCGTCTTTCTAAACCAAAATTGCCTTTTACTAACGAATTGGTATAGCGAACCTCAATTGATCATGGAAAATGGCAAAAAGGATAATTCTATGCAGCTTAAAACAATTGCAACCAATATATATATTTTTTTCCTCCCGAGAATAGAAACAATTTATCATTATCACTACACAGTATATACCGGCTTGCTGAAACCAATGCCCGATGACCTAACTATACTATGAAATTGAATTGTATTTACTAAATGTCATGAAATGAGTGCAACTTTCCAATATTACCTCTCCTTCCAATTGATAAAATATATTATATATGCCCTTGGTATATTCAATATGGAATGAGCTATTCTCCTCATTACATGATCAATATAGAAGAAATCCCCTCTATTTTGTACATATTCAAGGCAAGGATGAGCTGAGATGCCTTGCATATAACCAGACATTGAATTTAAATGATTTTAGAAACGAAGGCAGTTAACGTTGACAGTGATTCTGGTCAACAAGGCCTAGTCGAAAAGATGTTCCTTGCAATTTTTCGCTTCACGAAAAGGCCAGACAAGGAGATGGAATCTAAAATACAACGCTTTTCTTTCCGGATCGCTATATTACACCACACCAACTGTAGTCTCCATACGATAAACACGGTCTGTCTCCACATGTCGTGTAACATGCAGACATGTGTTAGCTTGCACGCTCATAAAGGATAGCATTTAATTGCAGGGTTGTTGTGTTTTACTACCCACGATCTCGTGAAGCAAAGATACTTTCCAAGGTTAGCTATCAATGCGACCGTTCCGCTATGTGCATTTCATCACTGTAATGGACAAGAGCAGAATACTGTCGAACAAATTCTTTATTGCGATGGAATGAACATTCGAAATCCTTTCTTATTCTAAAAGTAATATGCTAATGTTGAAAGTTCACGCTGTTGTAAAAACCGTAATAAATTCAACCTTCTAAGAATGGTTTCTAATTAATATTTAAAGGAATAAACTTTTGTTTATTCAAAGTGGAGGCCCTTAACTTACTAATTCACTAACATCACTCCTCAGTATTGCGTTTAATTTGATACAGGTCTCTTTTAGATTTTCGTTAGATTTTTTACACAAGTGAAGGAATAATAACCGAGATAACATGTGTTGAGCGCTAATATACCAATTCCGTAATGAGAATAACAGTTTGCATGTGTTTACATCACCATCGTATACGGAACAATAGCACGTGTTCACTATTCCAAGTCAGAGAATATGCGTGTCTAAAGCCCCAGTCACACTGTCAAGAATTGGGTGGAGAATGCCGGCAAATGACCACGAATATTTTAATCTTGTAGATTCGTGTCAATTCGCCTGTAGAGGGCCTCTTTGAAACTGTCCTACGAACCCCTTACGCATGCCGTAGGTTCCTTGTACGACAGCCATAAGCATTTAACAAGAATCATCAAGAATGAGTACGCATGCAGTACGATTCAATGAAGAACGCCCTTCGCATCAACACGGCAGCCCGTGAACCCACTACGAATGCTCGATAATCTGCTACGAATAAGCACGTGTGCAGTACGATGTGAGTACGAATGCAGTACGAACCTGTTACGCTGTGACACGACACCCCAGGAGGCCACACGAACCTATATATATGATCCGTCTTCTATGAAATGTACAACATACGATTGACTTCGCGAGAGATCGTGGAGCAATCCTATGAAATCGTACGAGATTCACGAGGAAGCGTAGCCTATTCTTCATAAAACGTAGCGCCAGCGTGGGTATTCGTAGTACTCTCGCGGTTATTCGTAGTACTGTCGTGGGTATTCGTAGTACTGTCGCCACACATCGTGCTGAATTCTTCTCATTATCGTAGTATGATCGTACAAGAAGCGTAGAATGCGTCCAACAATCATCGTACAACGCGTACGGCATTCTTGCTGATTTGTGACCGAAAGAACTACTACGACTACCCACGAATATACACGATAGGAGGAGAATGCATGCGAGAACGCAGTAGGATGGTGCCAAGAATGCCATACGTATACCATTTAATCGTACTTGGCCGGCCAATGTTTTGAACATTTCAAAACTTTCGTACTCCCTCCGAGAATAGGCAAGAACGGTCACGATCTGCGACGAACCCCGCAAGATGCCAGTACGAATTGCCAAGAATATGAACACGATTTTCCAGTTCGCGGTGATTCGCCTACCCAATTCTTGACAGTGTGACTGGAGCTTTATTGCCCATTCGGTCATTTGTAGCTGGACAGTGATATTACCAAATTAACCGCAAAAACAATGGTCGTGGAAAAGGTTATCGGAATTCTGACAATCCGGAATCAACCATACTGATAAGCCACTACCGCGTCATGCATATGACAATGTGATAACATGATTGAAATTGAAGCAGATGAATTTCAAGGCTTTATAATACCTTTTCGCAACATCTTTGCATGTTGCCGTTTCGGATAAAATTTTCAAATAATATCATAAAATTCTGGAAGGAAGGCGTTATACAAAACTACTAGTGCCACAGGATCCGAACAAATAAATCCCGTCCCAGTGCGCACAAATTTCTTTACATCACCGAAAATTTATCTTACCAACTTTCAGGGGAATAATCAGTTGGAGGAATACATAGTCGAATTGGCTCCAAATACATAAATGATAGCAAGCGTCAGATCCGACATTCAATATTCAGAATTTCCGCGTCAACAATCGAAAGACCTATTTCGTATGAAATTTCGTTTTACCATCATTATTCAATCTGATTAAGATCTGGGATAGTCTGTATCTTAAATCTGCCGCGCATGTCAGACTGGTAACCAATCACAGTCCATCTTCAACGGGCGAATAGGTGCCTAATTGATTATTTCTGTAGTGAACGAGGCGCAGAAAAATCCAACTCGGGCGGCTGACGAAGTTCTTGCTCTCCATGAGCAATCACCGAAGATTCGAATAGGCACCTATTCGCCCGTTCGAAGTTGGACGCGATTGGTCATCAGTCTGACATGCGCGACAGATTCAAGATACAGACTGTCCCAGATCTTAAGTAGCGACATGTACGATAGAGGAGCGGTTATTAAGTATGAGTTTTAATCAGATTGCATCATTATGGTAATCAGTTTAATTGATCGAATGCTTCTTATTGGAGATTGGAACAAGACAGCTAAAAAAATCGGCCCTTTAAGCCAGCAGAAAACATCATGTACCTGTCACTTGAGATACAATTTGCTTAATTTGTTGAAAAATAGAATATATATGTATGTGTTTTTAATTAAGAATTTACTGACAGTGGGGTAACATTTTATGTTATTTATCTGGCAGAGGCAGAGATTAGAATGAGGGAATGAGGAAGCAGAAAAAAACCCCAACAACAACAACAAAAACAACAACAACAAAAGAAATATTTTGCCTAATTTCGAGCATATTTTTTGGATTGAGTCAGATACACGATATGTACAGCCGTTATTATATTTTTTAAGCCTATATAACACTAAACACCTGTAACATGACACATAATCTGCTTATTTTGATTGGTAAATAGAAAAGTTACGAATAGTTTCATAAAATGGATGATTATTTATTTATTTTTGGGGTAAGGTAACATTTTAAGTTACGCTATGACACTAAACCAGATAATCTGATCTTGTTTATAGCAAATAGTAGACCGATGAATGTAAAAATTTGCATAGGCTGATCATGCGATTCGGTTGGGAAGTCATGCCATTGTGTTTATTTTACCTAAGACGGAAAAAATATAAATACAAAATATTTTGCCTAATTTCGAACATATTTATTGGATTGAGTCAGATATACGATATATGCATCCGCTATTATTCTTCAAAACAATAGCGATACCACACTAAGTACCTGTAACATGACACATAATTTGCTTATTTTGATGAGTAAACAGAAAAGTTACGAATATTTTCCTAAATGAGGGATTCTCTTTAGTTTTGGGAGGTACACGCTTAAAACTAAAGTGTTGTAAAGTGTTGAAATAACACTTTAAGTGTGTCCACAGGGACTGCACTTTAAAGTGCTGTCCCTGTGGACACACTTAAAGGGTTATTGCAACACTTTACGAGTAGGTTTCGACACTTAGTTTTAAGCGTGTAGGGTAACATTTTAAGTTATCGCTATGACACGACACCAGATAATCTGATCTTGTTTTGGGCAAACAGTAGCACGATGAATGGCAAAATATGGTATATGCTGATCACGCGCTTTGGTTGAGAAGTCGTGCCATTGTGTTTGTTTTCACCTGGGGTCGAAAGAGTAAAATAAAAATAATTTCGAGAATATGTATTGGATTGAGCCAGATAGACGATATGAACAGCCGCTATTACTTCTTTTTACAATCGTACAATACTAAATACCTGTAACTTGAAACATAATCTGCGACTATTTTCTTGAAATGAAAGATTTTCTCTAATGGGGGGGGGGGGGAAATTATTAAGTTATCACTCTGATGACACTAAACCAGATAATCTGATGTTATGGATATAAAACAATAGCCCGAGGAATGGCAACATTTTAATGTGCTATCAAGCGATTCGGTTAAGAGGTCATGCCATGCATTGTGATTGTTGTTACATGGGATGGAAAAAGAACAATACAAATATTTTGCCTTTTTAATTTCTAGAGCCTTTCTTTCACTGAACCATACACATAGTTTGGATAACCGCCAATTTTTGCAACAATCAGATCATATCTAATAGCTTCAATTTGAGACATAATTTGTTCATTAAGATAAAACTTTTTGATAAATTAATCACATTTTAACGCCCTTAAATCCAAGGCACATCATTGCAAGCTGACAACGGGTCAGAATATACGCGCATGTGTTCTCTCTACACATTAGAAAATGTTTCAGGTATGCTGGGTAAAATGGTAAGGAAAAGCTAAACTAAGCTACTTTTATTCACATCTGACCAACGACTCTATTGGATCCGTGGTTTCTGCCTGTCGAGATTTTTTCAATCTAGACGAGAAATGATGCCTTCTTGTGCATTTTGACAGCATATATTTTCGACTTGTGAATTTTCGTTTAGACTTCTGGATCAACATATAAAGTTGTTAGATTCATAGACTCATAGTTTGGAATGCATGACCCTACCATTCTTCAAACGTAGATGTAACGGAATTGGTTCAGCCTTCATTTTTAAGAATTTCGTAAGACTTATGCAGATGTTGTTGAGTTTGCAGATGCAAAGCGCTGCATTCTGGCGCATTCTGATAGTAGGATTATCACATTTTGTCATTCTCTCCGGAAAACCATCAAAACTATATACTCGATCTAGACCTAATTGTTACTATTTTATTTCTGCTGAAATTATTACTCCCCTCACTGTTGCGCCCAATCTAATTAAAATATCCTATCTGCTCCCCTGTTTGGATATGTCGCTTGTGGAATCTAACCGTCTTGCACTAACGCGAGTGTTGACCAATCCCGAGAACTCTTCATAGTGCTTTGAAGGGAACATAATGGCACAGACTTTTTTGTTGGCTCAGCTGAATCAGGCGCCACGCTGGTGGGGTATTTTCTGATGTTGCTGCTCTCCCGCCAGATTGGCATCATAAAGCGGGGTAGAAATATGGACTGGTACTTGGCATATACCTTGGGTTAAAGCGGATACGATGACCCTATCCCCCCTCCACGCCTGCAAGTAAAGTAGGTAATATGCGGACGTGATGTCATAAGACTATTAAATATTCGTGACCTGGGCGCTCTGAACACCAAATTCAATTGATCAGTAAGATCCTACATAGCGACATTTACGATTGGGGAGCATTGATAGGATATTAGTTTTTTAAGATTGTGTTCCGCCGTTACTCTAATGGTCCACAATTGATCTCCCTAGTTTCGATGGCGTATATGCTAAAATAAAACTATTGTAGATGAGCTGCACATCTCTGAATACTGAAGAAGGATAGTAAACACCATAAAATAAAAAAAAGACTATTTCCTTGAACTGACTCGAAAAAACTGATTTTGTGAAGCAAAACTGAGCAGTAATGTCGTACATTTCCGGAAGTGAAATTTGGAAAATAAATAATGTAGCTACTGTTGAATCATCTCTTGATTGAGGGTGAACTACAAAGAGCTACTTGACAAAAATGCTTCTCTGCAATGAAACTGCCGAATAAATTATTTTGTATGTTAAATATCAGCATATTTCGCTGAATTATGACGAATCTGTGATGTTCATACATGTTATGGACGATATTCTTGACATGTTTATTTCAGCGTATAAAAAATGTTTTCATGCGACGAGTCATCTTCAGAATCTGGGCAACATTTTCTAGATTGCCTGAGCTCGAAGCGGAAAATACGATTTCCATGTCAACAGATGGGATAAAAAGTGCGTATCTAACTGCCAATTTGTCGAAAATTTGAATTCGATATCTGTCAGTTCATTTTCAAATGAATTATCTTCATTTAGCTGTCAATCCCAAATAAAAATAGCGAGATTTCAAAGGTTATTTGTACACTCGTGCTCAGTCGGAAATGTATGTACGACCACGTGCTAGAGGCAAAGTCGATAGTTTTGATCATCGGCTCTCCATTTTTAACATTTTCCCGGCCTGTTCTAATATTTATTTTTTGAAAGTCTCTTCGATCAATTCAATTTCATTTGATCTCAATTTTGCTTCACAAAGGTATTCAGAATTCCTTCTCACAACAAATACATACTTTTATGTCTCGGAGTAATATTGTGTCGTAAAATGTGGTCATTATAATGACACCCTTGCATTTTGGGGAATTTGGACTCGGCAGAAAAAAATGAATATCCCAAAGATCCTGTCTATCCTTAAAGAGGCCGCAACAGCCTCACTTTATATGTGGTACGAGGTAGCATGTCTAAGGTATACTCTGTTTCATCAGTGCCCATTGTACTGCGATGGAGTGCCCAATCAAACCGAACCAAACCCATAAATCAGCTACGCACATGTTCAGGGAACTATATTCCCTACTATTCGCCACCACAAATGACCCACCACACCAGGCAGCCTGACTATTCAGGCCACACTCAACCTTATTATTTTGTAGGTCTAATATAGGGATTATCGACAAGACAGACTTGGTTCTTAAATCTTTGCCGCCCAATGACGCGAGATATTGCCTTTCTCTGAACCAGAGTCTCTACTCAACTCAGTTGGGACCTTGTAAAATGTAATATCATAACTGTTTATTTGTTTGCAAGAGAATTATTATCAACAGTAACTATTTGATGTGAATGACATTTCAACATTAACGAGTCAGATCTTTCCAGGGTGAAAGCAAAAAATCCATCTAAATATTTTATTTATGCAGTGGAACAATTATTCCCGTGTATCATCCTTCGTGTATAGCATCGTGTATCAGCCTTCAGGTATAAAAACTGTAAAATCCGAAAGATAACCTTCATTTTCACTTTTTTTGAACCCCCGTTGACCAACAGCTTCTGTGACGACCATTTTGTCTTTTACTCAAACGTGGTACTTTGTGAGCCAACAGATTCGCGGTATTTAAGCCACGTGGACTATTCAGTCAATCAGCGACAGCTTTTTTGTGATATTTTGGAGTACCTTCCTGATTTTGCAGTATATGTAATTTATACGTATCCATTCATATCATATCAGTTTTCTTGCCACCCAATGACATAATGGGCCAAGGTCGACAGCACAGACCTTGACCTTTTCAATAATGCCTCATTCAAGTAAAATGACGATGCAGAAGTAGGAAATAAACATGGACAATCTAGATCAAATGTTTCTGCATTGAAAAGCTTTTGATGGAAGTAAGCCTTTACACATTATTATCTTGTAAAAGAACATAATTATATACTTCCAATAACTTTTGCGATGAAAGCAGAAAGAATGTAACATTGAACAAACCATGGGACATGCTGCTATTAAATTCAGGAGTTCCAGAAATATATGGATGCCATTATTTTTGCTCAGATATTTCCTGGTGAAATTTGAATGGCCTTATGCTTCAGAACATAGCGTCATATCACGCTATTATAGACTGATGGTAGAAACACTTCATGGGTAAAGAGGTAATTGATTTTTCAGTTTTTGAACTGTGATAAAATGCTGAAACATGAATAAGAATTGGAAGTTCTTTCTACTATTAGAGTTGTACTTTGAAGGACAGTTCAACATACCAAAAACGAATGGTCATAATAGTATTTGTATTATGTTATGTTGAAATTACACACCATTTCGAATGTCGCCAGAAATTATATATAAAGCGACCGTTGTTCAGCAGATGTAATAAATGCACCTGTACATGAACAAGTTAATACAACTATAGGCATTTATTTCTCAAAACCACCCATTGAGTGGTAAATTGGCAAAGTGTCAAAAACATTTAGCAGCCTGCTTTCTTCCACCTAAAATCTATATTATTAGGTTATTTCACTTAGAAATATATACATCCCAAAGCCTATAGGCTCTAGTTTATGTTTTTCTTCATGTTTTTGATTGGATCCACCAGAAAGTGTCTAAGATTATTTTATTCCACATCAAATATTTATTTCCTAACTTGATGAGCAGGTTTTTATAGGAACAAAACAGAATTCAAATAGTTGAAAAATTTACATGAAAAAATTCGGCCAAATCAATGCCATTTTTGAAAAATCACGTTCATGTGACGTGATCAGAGCAGGCACTGTAAACAGTTTATATTTACAGGTAGAGAATACCTAGAGATAGTGCATACCTTTTTAGTTCCCTAACCTTACGCAAAACGAAATATTCAGGTTAATGGGGCGGAATCCGAAAGTATACTTCTATTTTAATACAATGACGTCAGATCACCGAAGTTACGCAACGTTGAGCGCGGTAAATATTTGGGTGGGTGACCGGGTGCTGTGCTGGCTGGGCTGATCAGTGTCCAGGATAATAGGAACTGTGAACATCGTGTTCTAGAACGTGTAGGCACCGTCGTGATATGACTGAAAAAATGTTGAAAACGTTAAATCCTACTCACTCACTCAGTTACAATGACGTCATGGTGATGTGCAACTGACCTCCCACGCATCACACATTTTGGAGCTGAATTTTTTTCTGAAAGTATAACCCCATACAAAGTTTGTGTGAAAATAACAGTGCTTTTATCCGGCGTGCAGCGATGATTTCGCTAACTCACCCCACTAATATCTAGCTTGACTGACAATCCTATATCCTAGTAACAGACTAACATTTCTTCACGAGAAGCATAAAACATCCTTCGTACTTCCCCACTTCAAGATGAGCTTAAACCCCCCGAGAAGGGATGTAGGTCAGCTCTTGAATGGTGACATAAGTTTGTTGCGCAAATATATAGGTACTGAGTGATTGAAACCTTTTCTTGAAAATTTAAGTTCCGCTCCAATATTAATCACTCGGTACTCCCCACATGTATATGTTTGTTAAATAAGAATGGATTATTTAGTTGTTAGATTCTTCGTATATTTCAACAGTGCCAACAGGGTATTAATTAGCCGTTATATCTTCCGTCATAACCAAAAGGCTTTTCCATGGGCAGACAGTTGGCCTGGTACTCCTGCCCATACATGTTCACGTTAGCTGTCTCACCGTCTTCATCAGGCTTAATATACACAGTGTCTCTGGATGACACAGTCGGACATTCGTCGAAATAATTAAAGGGCCGAAGGAAGAAGCTCTTCTCTCCACCCGTTGTGAAGACCGTGGGCAAATCCTCAGTAATTGGGATGTGGTGTAGGCCCATTGTTATCCAGACAACCAAGTCCTGGTCCACGATAGACTCGTCATCAGTAATGAAAGTATCAAAATCGATCAACGGGTCATATTTATTCGCTAACGTATAAGGGCACGAACTGGACGTCTCGTTGACTTTGTACTTAGAGACAGCTAGCTGATACTTCGCCCAGCGAACAACCCAAGGATCGCCTTCGTCTGGAAGGACAAATTTGGTCATTCCGGCATTTTCAATGCGGTAACCACGCTTAGATCCTAGTCGATTGGTAAAATTCTGGTTGTAAACAACATAATACCTCGGTTCTTCAAATTTATACTGTATAGCTGCCTCCATTTCCGTTGCTCTTAAAACGTGATCGAAGCGTGCCTGGGTGACGTTGTATGCTGGGAACCACGGATGACGTATCGTCTCCGCTGTGATGTCCAGACTTTCAAACCGATTTTTTTCGCCCTTGATGTCGACGTCCACTTTGTAGCTAAAAATATGGTGATGTATGTTTCCCACAACGTGGTCGAAAATTGGAAACGCATAACCATCGAGCTCCTCTGTCAAACCGAAATTAGCCATGACATAACCTGTGGCCGATTCTCGTACTTGAATAACCCCGTTGTTATAGAACAAATAATCTACGATATAGTCATAATTGTAGACTGTAACAATTGTTCTAACAACCAAGGAATAGCTGTTAATTCCCCCGTAAAACTCGTATGATCCACTATAATCGTTAGCATAGTGACGCATGAGTGGAACCCCGGAGTCATATTCAAAGATGCACACTGAGTTCTTGCGAAGGTACGGCTGGTCTGTATCGAAGAAGGCGTACGTGTCCAGATAGGTGGCTGAATGAGGGCAGTCCACTCCCTTCACCAGTTCAAAGCTATACATGATGTAGGCTAAGTCCAAGTAACGCGTGCTGATCTGATTTGGACCAAACCCAGAATAGAAAGCCGAGAATTCTTGTACACTAATTTCGTATGCGATTCTGTCCCCTTTAAACTTCATATCAAACAGTTGTACAGAACTCAAGGGCCGAACACGGAAATCAAAACTCCATCCCATATACTCCACGTGTTGACCACTGATCGTATATCTATGACCATCTGGTTCGTACATACGCGGACCGCGACGTAAATGGTCCATGGGATCTTTTCCTCTGCGTCGAAAAGTCGAAAACAGCGTATCGTCGTCTTCTGGGAAAGTCAGATTTAATTTCTTAATGCTATTGCGTCTGTATTCTTGCATCAGTTCCTCCGTGCTGTCAAACATTTGACCATTATAAACAACCTTATCAACTTTAAAGGTGGATATGTTGTTGCCGCTATTAGAAAGCAGCAGTTCTGTACCCACTGGGTGCAAGTGGTATCCTTCCAAATTACGTACGGCAATACACCAAAGCTTTCGTCCCTGTCCCTCTAGATTCAACTGTGATAGAAATTCAAATCTCAGACATTTAGATCCTGTGGTACAGTTGTGGTAACTAGCATCGTAGCTCTCTATTAAAAGCTGATAGAGGTCTTCAGCTGCTTTGTTTACCATTGGGACCAAATTTGCGAATTCTGGAGTCGATTGGGGCCGATAGTCGTATGGTATAGGGTACTTGTTGTAGCCCATGTTGTTTGGAGTCCTGTGCCATGCAGGATTTGGTAAAGGACCAACTATGAATTCTTCTACTACTGGTGGGTCGGCGCCGCCACGTATCACAGTTGCCTTTGCTGATCGTTCTGGTTTTGCGCCATTTCTGTCCAAGAATTCGATGACTTCTTCTTTGGATGGCACGTTGAGGTCAATGGCATACAGGTAGTTGGAGTTAACTCTGGCTTCAGCGACTCTTGTCAAATTTAATGATGCGTCAGAATGCAGATAGTCCCTCACTGCAATAATTTCTGCTTTGGAGAGATCTTGAAAAACGGGCGGGTTCTCAAGGTCTGCTGGGGTCACTCCAGTTCCCATGGTGCACTTGCCAGGACATTCGCATGTCACATGCTCTGTATTTTTTCCACTTGAATCCGCGGAATTACCGTGTTCTGCCTTGTCTGCTTTTGATACGATAATAAGTAGTCCAATAAACAGTCCCAGTGCCAACAGGAAACAGAAAATACCAAATACTTGCCACGCTCGCAAAGCACGAGAGGAGGCTTTCGACGGCTTGTCGTCGCCGAGATAAAAACCCGCCATGTTATCAGCACCAAATCTGTGAGTATAACATTGAAAGACAAAGATTAATATTTATCAACAAATAAAATTATTATTGTTAAGTAATACGACCTTTATAATCAACGACCAAATACTGACGATATCTAACGAGGTAGAATGTCAATATGAATAGTCTTTTAATTAAAAGTGATTATACTCGTGATGCATATGGCTGGTATTCTGTAACTTTTGTTTTATGACCACGCAAGTTGAGAATTGGCCGTCTAAGTTTTTATCACGGAAACGAAACTGTTTGGACAAAAAACTAGATAGTGATAATTTGAACGCCGTGAAGATAAGTGTTTAATTTGCCGCGAATGGCCACATGCTCCATATATTAACCACATGGGCTCGTTACCCATGTTGATTGACAAATCATGCTGATTTTGAGGGGGGGGGGGCGGCCATGTCGTGAAGAAGAGTAGAAGGGAGGACACTCAAGTCGGCGCTGTCTCCACATCACGTTCCCAAAACTCAGGGTTTCTAAAAAAATTGCATATACCTGAGTTCAGCTTTTTTTCCGGTCTGGCCTCTTCGAGCGATAAATTCATTTGTCCGCCAAATTCCAGATATTTCAGATTGACCATAACCCGGATAAAAAATCTCGTGAAAGTGCCCGAAAATGGGCGAGACCACTGCAAGATGTGTTCGCCAGGAGCCAACTCGAAACTAATTTGAGATCCAATTTGAGTTTCCGATCAACTGCGCGTTGGCTCTTGGCAAACCCAGATGGCAGTGATCTCGCCAGTTCTTGTGGCACTTTTCCGAGATTTTTTATCCGGGTTATTGTCAGTCTGGAATTCTATAACACTTCTGCCCGTTTCAGAAATGTATAGTTTGAAATATGTTTCCCTTTAAATAATGGTGAAATATTTATCTAAATTTTTTTGCGATATACCCACGCTCGTTTATCATTTTCGTTGAAAGCGCCTCTATAGAGAAAAAAGTCCATGAATATATTTCTCATCTAGTGTATTATAGGATTATGAAAATATTAATCTCATTTCTGTATCTTCAGCCGTTTTCTTGTAATGTTTAAAAGAAAACGATCTTCAGCGAAAAAGTTCTGGGAGTCGAGAGCAACATTCTCCGATAGGCCGACAGATACCGACACGTTAACAGCTGCTGACACACGGCGCACATGCAAATCAGAATATAATCAAGCAAAACACCAGCGAATATGGTGAATAATCATGTTTTTTCCTAATATAGACCATTAATAACACTTTAAGATGTTATGGCAGGACTAGGGATAATCAATACATTTTTCAACAATTTTCGGCATACTATATTTTCTAAAAAATCCATTAATTTTCTTTAGTCCTGCTATAAAAATTTTAAATTTTGTCAATGGTCTATATTAGAAAAAGCGATGAATATTCACCATATTTGCTCGATTATATTCTGATTTACATTCAGCAGCGTTTAACGTACCGGTATCTGTCGTCCTATCGCAGAATGTTCTGCTCGGCTCGCGGAATTTTTTTGCCGA
This sequence comes from Hanleya hanleyi, assembly GCA_036873755.1. Taxonomy (NCBI): domain Eukaryota; kingdom Metazoa; phylum Mollusca; class Polyplacophora; order Lepidopleurida; family Hanleyidae; genus Hanleya; species Hanleya hanleyi. The sequence continues at coordinate 54,394 of JAVTVY010035306.1, read as the reverse complement.
AGATCGTTCACACGTTTAATTTTGAGCATTATAAGAAAACGGCTGAATACCGGTATACAGGAATGAGATTTATATTTTCATAATCATATAATACTCTAAATGAGAAATATACTCATGAATTTTTATTTCATAGATGCAACTTAAAAGAAAATGATAAAAAAGCGAGCAAGGGTATATCGCAAAAATTCCCGGCGTTTTACATCATTTTTTGGTAAATATTTCGCCATGATTTAAGAGGTAATGTTTTTCAAACTATACATTCCAGAAACGGGCATCTCTTCACGTTTAATAATCACTAAACAGAATCAAAATCGAATAGATATTGGCAGAGACTTGCTCGATTATATTCTGATATGTGTGTAGTTTACATTGAGTTAACATGTGTCAGTAGCTGGAGCCGACCTGCTAACCATGCTTATATCTGAGAAGTTTTAGCACGCTTGTGTAAAATCTACACGCACCGTGTCATGTATGACAAGCGCAGGTGTTCATTTGGGACATACCATTTTACAAGTCCTGCGAGGAATAGTCAACAATGCCGTCCGCTCCCATTCAATCGAATGAACAAACAAATAAATTACAAGATGGAATTTCCATCTCATATTTAAGTGTTGTTTCCGTCGTGAAATTGATTAACAACCGACGCAAATAGACCTATATCAATGTATGTTTCACACAGTCTGGTGGGAGAATCACTCCCCAATAAGATACCACATAAACTCGTCCACTGAACTTGGCACCTTGCCAAATGGGACGCATGGGGAACGTTTCAACAAACATGGAAAATGGAAGAGAAAGGTTGATAAATTTGACACTCTTTTCAACCCTTAGTTTTAATCTTTGTTGATAATCAATTCAAGTTGTGCTATAGAATAAAAATAATGTTTTCAATGCTTTCCCACCTATGAAAACATTATTTTTTAATTCTATAACACCTGTGCCAATAACGCTGAGCTAACCGTGTGTATATCTGAAACGTTTTAGCACGGTTGTGTGGGAACAACATGCGTCCAGTGGTGTTCATTTGGAAGATTCTATTTCACAAATCGGGTGAGAAAAGGGACGTCTGCTCTCACACAAGTAACAATCGAAAAAAATAAACAAATAAATTACAAGACGGAATTTCTTTCCCAAGTTTAACTGTCGTTTAAATCTTGAAATTGATAAACAAAGCGACCTCCCACAAATATACCTATAATAATACCCCCGTATGAAACACACAACCTGTCTCAGCTGACAGAATCACTCCCCATTTTGAGAGACCACATAAACTCGTCCACCGATACTGACACGATACCAAATGAGACGGGAGCATCGTGCCAGTAGACGAGTTTTTTTTCAACAAAGGGGCGAAAGGTCGTCAAAGTTTACCATGCATATATTCTCAACGTTTCATTATAATATTTGATGATAATCACGATACGGTCCATTCAGCCTGAGTAACCTGAATAACATTGTGTCCACGAATGTTATTATAACCTTTGAAATTTGTATATCCTTTCGGATTTCGCACCGACAAATGCGTCTTTATACTAATGACAACCTAAATGTAGTTAGCATTTCGCTTATGAAACGGCCAAAGTGCCATACATTATAAAGATCATTGCCATACTACTATATTATGTTCTATTTGGACCAAGCGACTTTTAACATTGCAAAACTCGCCAGTCGTCGGAGAAACACCGGCGCGTGGTGGATGGCGACTTCCCAAAATCGCCACACGACGCAAGCTTGTTCCAAGTAGAAAAAATACCACAAAGATTAGAGAATATGGGACTCAGTACCCTATGTTAGGTGTGAACCAGTAATAGCGGTTTACGGCGAACATCTTCTGAGTGGACTTTGAGTTAGAAGGAGCTGAGCTATTGAGAGAGGAATACCTTTGCTTCCCATTGCAATACTACAAATGTTATTACATGACAAGTTTTGAGCATAATATGACTTACCGTAAGAATTTCTGTTGACTGATGCTCCCTGTGTGAGAAATGGCTTAAAAAACTATTTTCACGTAGGTGTGTCCGTATGGGCCTTCAGTTTCTCCGGGGATCAGTCATGCATCAGTTATCCATCGAACCGTGACATCTTCACTCACACACACCACCAACAACAGCAGACATACTTTCGGCCATATGAACTTCCAGCAGACATACCGGACCTATGTGTTGCAAGCAAGCGCTCTGATGTCGAGATGACCCAGTTTATGGACAGATCGTGCCATAGTCACCAAGAGTTGAGCGCATTTTAGTTTATCATTCAATATAAGATATGATATATAGAGATTATCATGATGGTGTGTGATCCGCGACGTTGTATCAACATCGAGTTGTCTGAGGTTGGACTGTGGTATCAGTCGAGCCCGCAGATGGCACTGTATCAGATGCCTTTGGCAGAAATGTTACATTCCCAGAAGCACAAAATTGTAGATCTTTCTCTGGATTGGTAGCTACCAATTGGAATCAAGGCTATTAAACAACCTTGAAATTTGGACCAATGTAATTCCAGATATACGGGCGTATATTGAAGCCCCTCGTTTTTTTATTCTAATTTTTTCGATGTCGCTTTTCTTCAAGCTGCTCTAGACCTTTATAATAAGTCACATGCTCCCTTCGGCCAGTAACGTGAAATAGGGTGTGGGGGGGATTTGTGAGACTAATTACCACAGATTACCATAAATAATCACAAATTAAGTACAAATACCACAAATTAACAACAATCCGCATTTAAGCACCGTATAAAACACAAATAACATGGTTTTAGGAAAAATTGTGATTATCTGAACAAAACTAACAGATTTAGCCGTTTTTGCTAAAACTAGTATATGTACTCTCATTTTCCGTTAATAATATTTCAACGATATAAGTTCAGGCCCGCCTATCTGAGAAGGAATGCAGAACATCGGATATAAATCCAAGCTGATGCGACCGGGTCTGTTTGAATGTAATAAGACTGTAGATTGGATAACGTGCAGTAAAATGAGATGTGGTTACGACTGGGTTCGGATATTATTACGTGCGGCATGAAAATCGCGAACGTCCTTGCAAGCAACGATACGACCGCTCCCGATCTACACCATCTTCACCAGCCAAGTCAACTACATCGCGAAGCTCTCTACGCTGCCTTGACATTCTTGGCTGGTGGCAGAGGAATACTGCCCTGCGCCACCTAGTGGAAGTTTTAACGGCGAGAGACTTTTTGCCACCAGGAGTTGTTCCCCTTCAATCTCAAGTCGGCCCACACGTGAGGCGATTCGTTATCGTTCGACCTTGCAGCGTGTCCCAAAATCTGATTCAATTGATCAGAAACACCGAAAGTGGCCGTGAAAGTGCTTTTCCTGTATCTTTTCGGTAGAATTTCCCCGCATATTCGACACAATTCATTCTTAGTGGGGGCCGTCAACTTGGGAAACCAACTACATGTACTACGTAACACGCATTCTGATTGGATGCAGCACGCCGTCTCTGCATCCAATCATCAATGAGGATTAACATTCCAACTTTACTTGAGAAGTATGCCAAGGCAATGTATAGAGCAACGTGATGTACATAGACTTGGCTAGAGAAGATGGATCTACACGGACAAAACACGACGAGAAGGGAAAGAGACGGCATGAAGCTGGCGGAAAAGTGTCTTGATTTGGAGGAGGTAAATTTGTGTTTACCCCATTACTGAGAACGATCAAGGTGCAATTTGGGATACCATGATACAGTAGTGGATTAGCGGGCACCCTGATTCCATGCTTTAACGCATGGTATCCCAAATTACAGCCCGATCACTCAAACTAGTACGCCGAATGTTAAATACATTGAAAGAAAATTACTCCCTCCGCTCGATAGATTTATTTATATAGTATACGGCTGCACATGGATCATCAATGAGGCGAACACAACATTACATCCTTTCAATCAATTATATAGAGTTTGTCCACAATTTTCAGCTGTATTTTGTCAGCAATTTCCAGAGCTCGTCGTGTTCAGCCGGTGTTTGGCGAGAGCCGCTGTACCGTTTCCTATGGAAAGCCATCAGTGTCATAACCTCTGGTTTTCCACGCGTGGTAATTCGATTTTCCACGCGTGGAAATTCTATTATCCACGCGTGGAAAATACAGCCAATGGTTTGACTTGTAATTACCACGTGTGGATATTTCGACCAATTACTCAACTTGGAAATACCACACGTGGAAATTATTTACCACGTGTGGAAAAATCCACCAATGATAGAACTGGGAATACCACGTGTGGAAATTATTTACCACACGTCGTATTTATCACCCAATCATTGAATTCGGAAATACGACGCGTGGTAAATAATTTCCACACGTGGTATTCCCATTTATCCACGCGTCGAACTTTTATTTTACCCAGCCAATGAATGAGAGCTTAACAAAGAAAGCTGGTCCCTTCAGAATGGCGGAAATCGACAGTTTGCGGCGATTCAAGTATCAGTTCTCCGAATGTGTTCGTCTAGCTGGAACAGACAATCTGCAACGGGACACTTTCATTGTCAATTTCATAAAATACAGGTACGTGTAGCAAAATCTAATACGTTTTTTATTGAGCAGTGCAGGAGTTCCACCTGAGGCTGAGTCGTATAAGTCGACGACCGTGCGACAGATAGACAGGGTCAAAGTGAGCGTATCTGCTTTCTGTAACGATTGTTTTGATTGGTAGATTCGAAAATAGAATTACCACGTGTGGAAAAGAGAATTACCACGTGTGAAACACCCAGTGAAATACCACGCGTGGAAATTATTTACCACGCGTCGTATTTCCGAATTCAATGATTGGGTGATAAATACGACGTGTGGTAAATAATTTCCACACGTGGTATTTCCAGTTCTATCATTGGTGGATATTTTCCACACGTGGTAAATAATTTCCACGTGTGGTATTTCCAAGTTAAGTAATTGGTCGATATATCCACACGTGGTAATTACAAGTCAAACCATTGGCTGGATTTTCCACGCGTGGAAACTCGAATTACCACCCGTGGAAAACCGGAGGTTATGACACTGATGGCTTTCCATAGTTTCCAACAAGAAGGTTCACGTTTCCCCAACCTCACGTTATCAATTGCGACACCACTCCTAATCGCATCCAGTGTGCACTCTTATCACATTCGAACAAACCAAGTCGCATTAGCCTGGTGTTATGTCCGATATTCGGCATTCCTTTCCATGATTGGAGGAGTCACTATCACAGAAAAAGTAGGCGGGGGTCCAGAGGCGGCATATGTCCGGAAGCTCCAGGGATCTTAGATGGCCGGAGACGCATTCTAGTGTATTTCCTAGAAATAAAACAAGAAATCTTCGCATGTGTAAACTCTATTTGTTTTGCCTGTTTTGTTGTTTCTCACAACTTTTTTTTTAATATTCGCCATCAAGCAAATGATGATGTTCGGAAGTACAAATAATTTAAATAATATATACATATATGCATATCATTTCAATGGAATGGTACCTTAAGCTTTGACCATGTCACCAGCACAGATTTTTGCCACTTGTTGGGGGGCCTAACACAGTTCAGCTTATATGAATGTGAATGAGCAAGGTTGCCCCTCAATCTTATTGGAAAGTAAAATCTGCATTTAATAAAGATATAGGGGGTCACCAGGACCTTATTGACCGTCTAAGTTCATTAATAGTATCTGTGTTCAAAAAAACTGATCGTAGATATATTAATGTCGGATGCCATAAAGCATTCTTTAGCTCTACTACATACAAGAGATATCATTCATGGGATGTTTCTTTGTTTATAGAGTTGCTTGAATTTCTCATTAATAATATCTATGTGAAATTTGGCAGCGTTACGTTTCGTAACTTGTGTCTAATTCCGCTTAACCCGGGGCTAGGGGCCGTATGAACCCATGTACTTCAAGATCCTCATGGTACTCATATGAACAGTCACAATCAAAGCGTGACTGAGATACATCATTCTTAGATGACGACTTTACAACGAATATTATGGATTAAGAATACTGATCAGCGATACGGATTTGATATTTTTTGGAACATCATGATGTCTTGCCGGCATCATTGAAAACTGTTGACCGCTTCTCTCTTGCAGGAAACAAGCCTATGTTTATGTATACTATGATTGTCTTTTTGAATTTGGTGCTAATACTGTTATATGGAATATGGAATAGGTCTTTGGATTATGGACACGGATATTCTCTAATGGACGACGGCTGAATTATGAATGACGGACCAGACGCTTGTAATTTGGCTGTACTCTTCGGTTTTTAAAATCTTTCTCTGTCTTGTTTTGTGTACTTTTTTTTCACCGCTTGCACCCCCTGGTGAAAATGTTTTTTTTGTTTTGTTTCTGCAATGGATTTTCAATCGAGAAATAAAATAAACCATTGAAAAAAACATAACGATTGGGGAATAAAGCCGAAAATGGTCCAGCGATGTTCAGCCTGAAGATAAATATTTTCCACATTTCCCTTCTCTATTTAAAATCGAGCGTTTGTTGAATAAACAGTCAGGTCAAGTCGAAAACCAGTCTATGGTGAACATCGGCAAATTTTTATTCACTTTTGCAGTGACTTCGGTTTTAGTGATGAGGGGGAAGGCCCAGTTTCCAACACCTAGTGAAAAATCACAATTCCAAGTCTCTCACTATAACACAGTCAAACACACAGTTTTTACTTACCACCAGTCTTCCTCAAAATGCAGAACACAACTGAAGTGCCCAAGTTGGCTTCTCGTCTTGCAGAATTTGCAGCTTGAAGCAATAAAACTATCACCTTCATAGTCAAATCTGGGAAGACAATTTCTGGTGAAATATATATACTTCAAAATAAAATGCAAAATATATAGAAAGATGCCCAAACAGTTCATTGAGTCCGAATGTACAAATTACATTCAAACTCCATCTGCCTGACTAATTTGCAAATACAATCCCGACATTTATGACGAGAGCGCCATTGACCGCTGCCACCCCATTTTTGTAGTGGGTAGAAAAATGATAATGATATATAAATACACCTTTACAATGACACTTCCCCACCTAAGAGAAAAGTGGTTCGTCACACCTGGCAGAGTCCAATCCCCAACATGTATTGGTGGTTGTGTTTACAAATGAGTATTTGAACTTCAAATGTAATTTATCCATCATTTGTTGATATCAAGCGATTATAAATGCTGGTTGGACCTCAGTTAAGTGTTTAGGCATCTTTCTATACATTCACGTTGTATTTTGCCATATATTTCACTAGAAATTTGCTTCGTAGATTCCACTATGAAGGTGATGTTTTCAGGCTTCAAACAACAAATTTTGCAGGGCAAGAAGCCATCTTTGGCATTTTACTTGTGTTCTACGTTCTGAAGAAGATTGTTGGTGAGTGAAAAATGGTTTTTGCTGAGTTATCGTGAGATACTTAGAATTGGGATTTTTCACTTCACTATTTGGCCTGGGCGATTTGGGGTGTACCGCTATATTTTGGCTATCCATGATGTTAGAGGGCTGAAACTTACAACACTTTATCTTTGGGCCAAACTCAAGAAGAAAATGTAAAAAAAAAAAAAAAATCGAAAAAATGGGGGGTCATGCAAACAGACTCAAAATGACCCCAATATGATAAGCTACAAAGTCTACGAGTATCAGCTCTCAATTTTTTGTAGTTCCGGAAATAGAGGCAAAACACAAATTTGGGGTGGTGGCGGAAAGTGCCCCACCCCCAGGCCAGGTAGGGTTAACGACATTCCGCTTTGCAGTCATAGCCGGGCATACATGTTTGGCTGACATGGATAAGCGCTCCTATGTGCCGTCCAGCTAGAATAATACTATTTTGTGTGTTTATGTCTGCATGAAGAATCATTTTTGTCGTGTTTACACTGGTGTAAACCGATATTAGTATAGAGTGACTTTGTGGTGTGACGCACAAGATTCTGCTTGACCTCTGCTTGACCTCTGGGCGCGTAGAGATTGACCAGGCCGCTGATATGAGATGATCTGATGTTGTACGGGTCAGCGTGATATTATGGCCGTTTTTCGGGGTTTCTTTTATTTTCAAACAAATAGACTATATTTAGAGCATTTCCACAAGGTGGATGCTCTTATGTTTTCATGAGAAACGGCTCTGCCGGATCCGCCGCCGCCGCCGCCGCCGCCGCGACTTTAAACGTGAATATCTCTGAAACCGTTAAATATTCTCTGTTCAGAATTTGTGTGCTATTTCCTTAGGCCTGGGAAATTTGTCTGGTTGTGTTTCGATACCCGCTGCTCACCACTAGGTGGCGTTGTAGTCAGAGCATAGGTAAACCTTTCTGTGACGATTTCGTCTAAACGGCTTGCCTGATTTCTTTGAAATTTTATCACAATGGTCTTGAAGGATGGTCAATGTGCTGAAAAGGTTTTGCTGTAGCTAGCAGAACTATGAAGGCAAGTTTTTTGCCTCTCAAAAAAATAAGTTTTTCGTGAAATCAAAATTTATCAATTCGCTTGGAGAAATATTTAAAAACTGTTCTATTCTAGGTTGCCAAGCATAAATATAGGATTGCCGACATGATAATTCTCTTTCGGTGCGAACCAAATTGCTATTTAAATGAAAAATCTCATTTATCTGACTTAACGACAAAACCTCCATAACCATTATCATGATTAAAGTTTTTTCCATTGAACTCTTACGTGCCATCTCCCTAGGGCTTTAGATCTCACCCGCTTTTTTTGGTGGCATTTGGTCATCACTATGTGGCGCTATAGACATGGATGCAGGTAAAAATGTGTAACATCATATCTTCTGAAGAACGTGTTTGATTTCCATGAAATTTGGGTATAATGATCTTGCAAGATAGGCAAAGAACTGACAAGATTTTGGTGGTGTTGGCGAATCATGGAGACTAATTTTTGCATTTCAAAATAAGATTTTGCTTTCACAAAAATGGAAATTTGCTTCTTAATCGAGGAAAAGTAATTCTATTTTGTTGAACATGAATGTAGCATTCCCAGTGTTATAATTCACATGTCTTGTAAGCCAAATGGCCATTTTTTTTAAATATATGAAATTGTCATGACTTGAGTCCAGTATCTACATTCCCCAGGTCACATCTGAGGATTTTGCTTCATCATGTAGGTTTGTGATATTGTTCATCATTGGGTGGCACTATAGACAGTAAACATTTTTAGCACAATTTATTGGCATTTCATCTGTTTATGAAGTTTATTATTGTCAGACAGACAGACTGAAAGTTTTTTTTGGATAGAAATTGAAGGACCACCTCTCATATGGATTTTGCAGCCCATCAACATAATGCTTGATTTATATCTCATACATAGTTTTTTACAATTACTAATTTTATTAACATTATGGTTTAAAAATGGATTGAAAGGACATTGGTGCTGTTAGCGCTGGCATAATCATGTGGCATAGGGTAAAGTCAGCTAAATATATCTTAGTCTAGGCTACATCAACCCCTGCTTACACACATAACTAAAATGCAGTCAGAGGAAATATGCTGCCACCAGTGTATGGTCAGTATGGAGAATTGCAAGGATGCAAGTGAGCTTGAAGTCAGGTCATTTTGATCAAATAGACCTACTGTAACACTGATATTCTGCTTTACCTTTCAAGGCTCATATTGAGGCCTGTATGTTGACCATTCCGGTAATAAAACCTGTAATGGTTGACTTATTGCATAATGCACTTTACATAAGTGGACTGCTTGTGTCAACAAAGTAAACACTTCATTTCCGGAATTAGTGCTATTTCTCTCTCCATTACTGATATAATAATTTGATCCTGTTCCCAATTCCATTTCTGGGCTTCCAGATGTCTGGGGATGCATTCTGGCCAATTTTCAATGAATAAAATAACAAATTATCACTCAGTTAATGCTCAATTTTTTTGTTTTATATGGAGGTCCCCAGAATTTATTTGAAACTCGAGATGTGAAATTGCACATACCGTTGCATTTTGACAGCATAGTTACAGATGTTGATAATTATTTCTTGAACTGAAAAGTAGAAAGATTTTTAAAGAGAAACTTCTACATACCTGCTATATGGCACATCCCACCTAGGAAATTTTTACATGTATATCTAATTGAAGTAATCCATTGGAACCACTGATGATTTTTCAATAATAGAGAAGAAAAGCAACTCCAAGTAGGGATGACAATTTCATTCTATATATTTCGCTATTAGTTATAGCATCTTCAGAAGTGAACAAAGTTGCAAAGAGCTCCATACGCACAGGACATACAAGGCATACTGTGATCTTAGCCAATACACATTTATGAAAAGGTAAGCCAGTAAATTATGTCAGTCAGATTGGACGAATATTAAAATGCTGTCATTTTCAGAAATTGTTAAATGTTAAGCGATAACCTGACAGCGATCTACAAACATGACAAATGGTGTGATTCAGGTGATACAATACACACTCTAATTGATGAAAACAATACATAATCTGCTTATCTGGCAAGAACTAAACTGTGCACAAATGAATGAAGTATGGTGGTATAGTGGGTATGTACCTACATTGAATATTTCTACATGTCATGAAGTTTGGATAAGGACCGTCATTTTAAGATAATATAGGTAATTTTCTTGGCAATCCACATCAGAATTGATGGAAACTACAAATGTTGTAACTCGCATGTTTCATAATTGTATATTCCCATGCAAGTTACAACAATTGTGGAGTGTGTATTGTAACACCTGAATCACACCATTTGTAGATCACTGTCAGGTTATCTCTTAACAGTTAACAATTTCTGAAAATGGCATTTTAATATCCGTCCTACCTGTCATAATTTACTGGCTTACCTATTCATAAATGCGTATTGGCTAAGATCACATTATGCCATGTATATATACTGTGCATATGAAGCTGTTTGTAATTTTGTTCAATGCTTAAGATGCTAGAACTAATAGCGAAATATACAGAATAAAAATGTGACCCCTACTCGAAGTTGCTTTTCTTCTCTATAGTTGAAGTCAAATGGTGTGTTCTGGTGCATTTTGACAGAATATTTAGACTTTGAAGATGATATATAATGATGCCCAAAATGAACTGAATTTTCAGTGTCATCTGTCTGTATGTCTGGCTGTCTGTCTGCCCATCTTTCTTGTCATACCACATATGCAACTGGTGATGGATCAGAAGCCTAATTAATGAAATTGACTGACCTTCATCTGTTTTATCGAGGTCAAATTTAGCATTAGCAATAATTTTTAAAGGACTGAAGATGGGCTCTCCAAATTCATCATATTTGTGCAATTGGTGACTGACTAGAAGCTTATCCCGGTTGACTAAACCTATTTTTGATCAAATAGACCTACTGTAACACTGATATTCTGCTTTACCTTTCAAGGCTCATATTGAGGCCTGTATGTTGACCATTCCGGTAATAAAACCTGTAATGGTTGACTTATTGCATAATGCACTTTACATAAGTGGACTGCTTGTGTCAACAAAGTAAACACTTCATTTCCGGAAATGATCAAAAACTTTAAATTATGATATAACATGAAATATAGCTAGGCTTTCTAAACTGATATCACATATGCAACTGATGATGGACCTGATGTCAATGAATTTGACTGACATTGACTTATTTTCTCAAGGTAAAAAAACGTATGTTAAGTCACATGTTAACTGCCAACATACACTCCAAATCTATTTGTTGTGGCTGTTGTTGTCTTCCAGAACAATCTAACGAATTTTGCATGTGCTCCAACAGCCTCATGCTTCAACAGTAACTTAAAGCATGCTGTATAGGCTGAGCTGTTGAAATACCCTCCATTTCTGCATCACTGTCGAACGACAGAGTGATAGATCACAGAGTAAGTGAAGGTTCCTGATTTACATTGAATGTGGTTATTGCCTAACTAGTATTAGCAGCATTTTACAACAACAACAACTCGCTGACTTACAGTGAAAAATTATAGTGAAAGGTATTTATTTTTTGTTGTTTGGATTTTTTATTTGCTGGCATTGTTTCAGATAGAATACAACAGCCTAATTCATACAATCAGGAATAAAAAGGGGGTTAAAGTCTTTATGTTCAAACTTTCATAGGAAATATAAAAGTGGCAATTTGACATTTTATTTTTATTCAATTATTTAATGTCAGTGGGCCCATGAAACGCAAAATAAAGTTGGTGTTGCCTCACACTGGGTTTCGCCCATTGGTGAAGAAATCCCTTCTCAGAGGCACTTCTACCAGGGATGATTCCTGATTGCTCATCTTCCAGGGGTATGTGCCCTACCCTCTGTTTCATTCTAAAAAAATTGCCACCCCTAATATGGGTTGTGCCCAAATTGGGGAGATCTAAAGCCCTGTGAGTACCAAATTATGTATTACAAAATTATCTGGGGAAATGCTCTTCGCCCGTGTTTCACACGAGCTTTAATTTGAATTAAATCTGTGGAGAGAAATCTGCTACTTAGGAAGCAGCTTTGGTGTGCTTTTCATGCAGTTGAGTGAGCAACTGTGGACGTTTTGCGAAATATTCGAACGGATCACATGCAAATCATGACAGTACAAACTGATGTGCGTTTGATAGTTCGAATATGTTCCTGGGGCGATTATAAAGTGAGGTGATGCTTTAAAAACTTCCCCACTATCGAGTCATTTCATGCGCAATGGATGGTTCTTGTTTGTTCTCTTGGGGATGATTTTATATGGATTACTTTGTATATGGGCGCATATATACATTTCATTGAGGTGGTTATTTAGCAAGCTGTTATCACAGCACTTTCGCATTCCACACACCCATTATGGTTGGTAAAAACTGATTACAGGAGAGCAAATTAAATGCCTAACAATTTATTCTGTAACACATTCCGAATTACTATAGTTAAATTTGGCTACAATGACATTATCTCGCTTAACTGACCTGTTTTACCTCTTTACAGATGCTTTTATTACAGCCAAAACTTCAGTATTGGTATTGTAATATCCAGCGTAACTAGATATTGTATAACTGAAAGTGTGATGCTGTCAGGTGGGCAGGTGAGACGGATTTGCGTTCTATATTATTCTGAGTGATGTCCAACTCTGGTCGGCCGTCGTAGTATCGAGTCAAATCCGACATTCATTAAAAAAATACCAGGCTGATGGCATTGTATTGTATTCACAGAGGAATATCAATATCACGTTCAATAAAGATGATAAAACAAGAATTCAAAGTCTGATTGATGATATTCTGTTTATTCTGTGGTAAGTCCGATATGACCAAATATAGTGAAATGATGATATACTAATTCAATATATCAACTACTAATGAACACACTTTGAACCGCCAGATAAAAAGGCAATATGCACTCTCAATACTACTAATTAATGCCCAATTGTGCTAAAGTGTGAATTCCTGCCAATGGATCATATTTGTAATGGATATTATGCAGAAAATGGCCACTGACGAGTGTGATGACATGAGATAGCTGCCTGGTGATGTAATAGAAATAAATTAATATATTTATTTCTTTGTCGAGATGAATCTAGTTGACAAATCCAGAGATACATGCAGTTTTCAGGTCTAAATCGTTTGTTGAGTAATTTTGGTTCTTTGCCGAGAAGTGTAGTGAATATCAATCTTTAATTCTTATTACCTGTTGTAGAGTTGTATTCAGTGTTCAAAACTGATCAGGTAATATTGTATGGTGTTGTTGTTGTTGCGATGTATCTCCGGCCGTGGTGGCCAGCTATCTGCCATCTTTTGATTGAAATTGTAGTTTAAGGGCCGCTTCCCATTCGGATTTCGCGGCCCATCAACTCAATGTTTTATTTGAATTTCGCGGTACATTACTTTGTTTCTTGAATTTCTTTTCCAGCGCTAAATATATAAATAAATAAATATATAATAAATAACAATGAGAGATTAGTAGGAGATATAAATAGAAGTAAATAAGAATCGCTAAATGTACAAGTTCGTAAGTCTCCTTTTGGTTTTTGGTTAAGTTATACTGGTAAATATGAGTTCACTGTAATCGCGTGTATGATTCCTTTGTCTTGGTACCCCTTTGTACGCACAAAGCCGTCCAGAAATAACTGGGAGAACCATGGGCCTTTTCAGGATTTTTCGGATCGAGTTCACTAACGACGCCCTTGGGAACAGGGTGGGTTCTTCCAGAAATCTGTGCCTGTAACAATTGCTTGGAGTGTGTATTGGGGCACAGGACGGCAGGTCTACGTCCTATATTGCGTGAAAGTCAAAGGATCATATTCTGTGTTAAGGCGTCAGTTCGGTGTCATCTATGGGGTAGCGTGTCGGTGTGGTTTAGGATGTGATGTTCTGGTTCCGGAGGTTTCTTGTTGTGCGGCGATGTTGGTATTCTTGTGATCGTCATCCGTCTTCTGTTTTTTGTCTTGTCCAGCCCGTCTTTGGTCTTCGGTGTGCCGTGAGGTGCTGTTTAATAATTTTTGTCGTCGTCAGTGTTCTGTTTGTTGTCTGTTTGATGAGGACCTTCATCTTCGTCAGGAGCGCTCTATTTATACCAATACTGGTGGTCACATGATGCAGAACAACCAATCAAATTACAGGATTACCGCTGGACCGAAGTCGGGAGAACTATTTACCAGGATAATAATTGCGATTACTAATTGAAATATATAATATTGAAGGGAGCTCCAGACGTCGAAGAGGAGCGTTTTTATTATAGTTATTAGATATATAAATACTTTTACTGGAAGAATTATATAAATATCACCGATCCCTCAACAAGACACTCGGACACGGCTAGAACAACAAGATGGCGATACATATGCTGAGCTGAGTGAAGGTGAGTCGGGAGGGTAGGTCACTTTGACAATAAAAATAATGGTTATGTTCTAGCCATCGATCGTTGAAAATATAACAGGAATTTTCTAACGATTTCAAAGATTAGTTTCATAACTGTTGCAATATTTACCTGATTCAATAATACTTCGTGAAAAATCAGCAAAGTTTGATGTAGACTTCTCCTCATGAATCAGATAGCAGACGAAAGGCGTACCGATTTACCAAGAAATAGTCTCCAATAAAAACCGCCATATCGGCACATATGGACTTCATCGAATGTCATAACAATTAAATTGAGCGTTATAACAATATAATGAACTTCAGTAAATCTCTAAATTACAATAAATAGCTTTAAGAAGCATAAACGAGCTGGTGGTGTACAAGGTCATGCACCAAGGTCACATTTCGTAAACACAAACAACATGGCCACATCCTTGATCAGGAGCAGGCAAACGTGATGAAAATATTATCAACTGCACAAGGTAAGTTAATCTTATTTACAACAGACAGCATATATATTATATTAAATTTAAATCCACCCCCAATGCCCCAGTAGTTGGTTTACGCCATTTAGTACCCCCAAAACCACAGTTACAAGTCATGTCAAAAGTGTATACAACAACAACATTCAGAGTGCGACAACCTGGCAGAGTGTGACAACTTGGTTTATACTTGGTGTAAGAACGCACAAGACAAAGCCTACAATAGCCTGTCTGAGCTCAACAATGCGTCTAGACGTGACCCTTTTCAGCTGCACAAAAGCCTCAACAAAAGCCTCAACAATGCGTTCTTACACCACGTATCGACCGACAACTTATAAAATATCCCTCCAAGGGTATTACAGTATTCTAGCTGTATGCCAATCAATATGCACCAAAAGAATGACTAGATTCGAGTTCGCCTTGTCCAATCAATATTTCCTGTACTCAGTCGATAGAATTGTATCCCAAGAAAAAGAAAAATTACTTTACTCCCAACTAAGGTAATAAGTAAAGTATACCTCAATAAATTCAGTTTGATCTCGATATTTTAGTGAATTTTTTTTTTCATCAGTACATTACAACATTCCACTGCAAAATACACAACCATATTGGTATTAAGTGACTAATCAGTGCTCCGGCAATTTCACAGCTATCACCCATATCTTTGTAGTAAACACGACATCGGTACTTTAAGTACTTTGATTCAACGTTAGTATATAGTTTATGTGCCCCAGTATTGTAAATGCAGTCTACTCATAAGATCTCCCAGTAAGGGCGGCATGGGGCTTATCTACAAAGAACGTAACGTAATTTCCTGATTTCTTTCAGGCAATGGAATGCACAGATAGGATTTTCACTGGTCATCACTCGAGTGCCAGACTGATGTAACAATGCTACCATTTTGATACAAGCACGAGGAGGAAAGGTACCCCATTCGCATAATCTTATCTTCATTTTTATTCAAAATGACAAATTAGTACAAGGATTCTTCAGCGAACTGATCGGCTTATAATACCAAGAGTTAATGCTTCGCCATAATTTTGACTGCGACACCTTTGGTCACGACTGGCAAAGCAAATGTTCTGTAGATAGGAAAGATCGCGGTGCAGATCATCTTATCAAGTCAATTTCTACGTTCTCACTTCGAACTAGCCTTTGTATATATCCCACCAATTATCTACGAATGACTTATAAATAGATACGCAAAGTCAATGACCTCTAATCCATTTTGATATCGAAATGTGTCTTAGAAGTGCGGTATATTGATTGACTGACCTATATATATCAGTTATATCAACCGGCATATTAGGAGGAATGACATAGCTACTTGTTGAATTGGAGCGATATGCGAGAGGTGGGAATAAATGACGAAGCCTGGCCACTGAAAAGCAACCATATGGCACTACAGGAAAGCTTCACTCGCCACCTCACATTCAGACTCGAGAATACGATGGATTCTCGGACGTAGCCTTAGTATCTCAGTCGCCCTGTTGTTGCAACTGTTCATGTGGAGACTATGAAGTATCCATACGGTCCTTAGCACCAGCTCAAGCGGAATTAGCTACGCTAGCTCAGGAGCGGTGATGACAGATCAGCTCAAAGGAATAACTGATGTTAATCAATGTTAATGGATAAGCATCGAGAACGTCTGATGGAGTAAACGCCTCAACATGGGGTAAATCTGGTAAATGCAAGAAAAAAGGTCATAAGGTGAAGACGTCAGCTTACAGGTAATCAACACATCCTTGCTATTTATATACGGTAGTATATTTCCCTGGAACTTGTCTAGAAAACTCTATTCCAAAAATATTGTCAGAAAGCCTGCATGGATTCTGCCTTCAAACATATCCAAACTTTAGGTGATCGGCCGTATGTACCATTTTTTTCGACCCACAGCCAGAAGAGGAGCTCATAAAATCAACATCACCATGGTGACGGCAGGGAGTGGTAATGAAAATTTGCTGAAATATATCTTTATTTACAAAGTGACCAAGAAACTTCTAAGTTATGAAGATCAACTATTGTAGAGAGATAAATAATAAGTATAAAACAAAGCAATTCACTTTCAGAATGAATACGGTCCAATCGCTGTAGCCGTTCTTGTATTCTTCGAGATAATCATCCGTACAAGAACTACTTAGTGGTGTGCAAGCTACACATAATCGGTGTGTAGATTATGATTGGTTCGTCTCTCGTTCGTAGGTGAATTTACACTTCGGATTTTCACCACTGAACGTGGTCTGATACATCAAGAGTAGTATAGTAAGAGGATTTATACTCACATTGACCTACTTATTTGTTCCCCCGGGTAACATTTAAGGGGGAACTTGGTGAGGCTCTCTACGGGTGGGGTATGTGGCAGATCTCTTGGTGGGACCTTTTAACATCCGGAAAGTACACATAAACTGGTGACGTCGTCACGATGGCGCCACCAGCTCAAAAGACCAAAAACTACCTCCAACATAGAAGAGTTCCATGCTGCATGGTTCCATTGGGCCGAGTGAGGCTCTCTTCAGTCATGTCATGGGTGTTTTCACAGAATAAATAAATAAATAAATAAATAAATGACTATGGGTTGTGGGGTCTCGTTTTTCTCGTCTCGCCGAGAAAAACACAATGGGAGAGGTCCCGGAGCGAATCGGTGAAATATTTGGGGAAAGTCACCGAGGTGTGTATATAGGCTCATACTGGCTATATGGGGGGAGGGGTGGCCAATTTTGTTTTTGTGGGTGTTACTTTGGGTTGTGGGGTCTAGTTTTTCTCATCTCGCCGAGAAAAACACAATGGGAGAGGTCCCGGAGCGAATCGGTGAAATTTTTGGGAAAAGTCACCGAGGTCTGTATATAGCCTCATATAGCTCCATACTGGCTATATGGGGGTATAGGTTCAACCTGGGAAATTCACACACGTTCATTGTGATATGGGTTGTTTGGATTTGTTTTTCACGTCTCGTCATTTAGAACACGATGGGAAGGGTTTCGAAGCGAAACGGTGAAATTTTTGGAAAAGTACCATATAGCCCATATAGTCCCATACTGGCTATATGGGGTATAGGTTCAACCTGGGAAATTCACACACGTTCATTGTGATATGGGTTGCTTGGATTTGTTTTCACGTCTCGTCATTTAGAACACGATGGGAAGGGTCTCGGAGCGCAACGGTGAAATTTTTGGAAAAGTACCATATAGCCCATATAGTCCCATACTGGCTATATGGGGGTATAGGTTCAACCTGGGAAATTCACACACGTTCATTGTGATATGGGTTGTTTGGACGATGGGAAGGGTTTCGACGCGAAACGGTGAAATATTTGGAAAAAGTTCAACGAGGCCTGGGTAAGCCCATAGGCCTATACTGCATGGCTATGGGGTATATGCCAGTAGTATATAAAACCCTTTACGAGTCATATTGACCTACTTTTTTGTTCCCCCCGGGCCGTATTGTGGAGGAACTTGGAGGTCACAGAGGTCAAGTGCAGTATAGTTCCGGCAGAAGGACCAAAAGCTACCTCCAATCCAGGAGAGTTCCAATTGTTGGAGGGATGTATTCAGGATGTATTCCTCCGCGGTGATGCGGTTTGGCCGCGTTTTTGGCGGTGATTCGGTCTCGGGGAAAAGCTTCCGCGGAGAAAAAGTAGTCCCTAGATAAAATGGTCCAATGGGGTCGAGTGAGGTATCAAAGTGAAGCTTAGGTGAAGGGGCATCTAATGGGCTGGGTGTGGGGTTGACATAGCGGCCTTCTGCGCATGCGCGGTGGCAGAAGGGTATGGAAATAGCCGTGTTGGGAGCTAGGGGAGTCCCTGATGGTCCAATGGGATCGAGTGAGGTATTAAAGTGAAGCTTAGGTGAGGGGGCATCTAATGGGCTGGGTGTGGGATTGAAATATCGGCATTGTGCGCATGCGCGGTGGCCGAAGGGTATGGAAATAGCCGTTTTGGAGCTAGGGGAGCCCCTAATGGTCGAATGGGGTCGAGTGAGGTATCAACGTGAAGCCTAGGTGAAGGGTATTTGATGGCTGGGTGGGTGCATGTAAAATTTTTCCTGAAAAAAAAAATACGGAACACGGACTTTATCGAAAAACCTGGGAAAATGCCTATATGGGGTATGAGGGGTATATAGGTCGCCGGGCTTAACGGGGCTTGTCTATCAATAGAGTTATCTCCCCCTAGTTCCAGGGTGGGTGTATGTAAAAAATTTTCTGAAAAAATACGGAATACGGACTTTATCCTAAATTACGGGAAAATGCCTATATGGGGTATGGGAGGTATAGCACCATCCTGGGAAACGTACTTCTATACATTTGCGGTAGGGTTGTGGGGTCTCGTTTTACTCGTCTCGTCATTTAGAACATGATAGGAAGTGTCCCCGTGCCAATCGGTGAAATTTTTGAAAAAAGTCACCGAACCCCATATAGTCCCATACTGAGGGTATAGGATCAATGTTTGTCCCCCTGGGAAACGTACTTCTATACATTTGCGGTAGGGTTGTGAGGTCTCGTTTTACTCGTCTCGTCATTTAGAACATGATAGGAAGTGTCCCCGTGAGAATCGGTGAAATTTTTGAAAAAAATCACCGAACCCCATATAGTCCCATACTGAGGGTATAGGATCAATGTTTGTCCCCCTGGGAAACGTACTTCTATACATTTGCGGTAGGGCTGTGGGGTCTCGTTTTACTCGTCTCGTCATTTAGAACACGATAGGAAGTGTTGCGGAGCGAATCGGTGAAATTTTTGAAAAAAGTCACCGAGGCCTGGGTAGGCCCATAGGCCTATACTGCATGGCTATGGGTGTATAGGCCCATACGGGGTGGACATGTTGGAGTCTAGGTGGGCCACTCATGGTCCAATGGGGTCGAGTGAGGTCTTATTTTGAAGCTCTCGTGGAGGAGCACTTGACTACACTAATGGTTCGTCCGTGTTCAATAGTCTGCGCATGCGCAGTCTGGCCGTAGTATAGAAAACAGACATTTTGGGTGCTATGTAGGGGTGTGTTTGGGTTAGACATGAGCTAATCACGGTTCGAATGGGTCGTGTGAGATGTCAAAGTGAAGCTTGTGTGGGGTAGAGTCAGAATGGTGTGTTTTTGAATGCATGTCGCGTTAATCTGCGCATGCGCAGTTGGTTGTAGTAAGTAAAGTGGCCATTTTGGGGCAGTGAAGGAAGGTATTTGGGGTCGAGATGGGCTATTCACGGTTCGAATGCATCCTGGAAGGTGTCATCTTGTAGTTCTCGGGGTGTACATTCCGATTTGAGGGATGTTCGCGTCATCGGTGACGTCATCGGTGACGTCATCGGTACGAGTAGTAGCGAAAGTGGCCATTTTCGGGCAGTACATGAAGGTATTTGGGGTCGAGATGGTGCGGTAGGAATATCATTCTGCGAATGCGCAGACGCAATGCGGAGCTCTCGTCCAATCAGAAGCGAGTATTTCAAATCCCTCACAGAGCTCTCAGCCAATCAGAAGCGAGTATTTTGACCCGGTGCATTATGGGCCATATCCAAGATGGCGGCACGTATGTTCAAGATGGCGGCACATCCGGTGTCGAAAACTGGCCATTTCGTCGGGATGTGGTCACCTAGTGTCGAAAACTGGTCCTTGTATGGGTCCTGCTAGACGTTTTGACGCCATGATATAGACCGGAGAGAGAGAGAGAAAACAACAACAACAAGGATGACACATGAGGGAACAACAACAACAACAAGTTTTTTTTTCATATAGTTTATTTTCCTCTCCATCATAACATACCCACGCTGGGGGAGCCGAGTTGGGTATGTTTACAATTCAAGAAAGACTCTTGTCCAATCAGAGACCGCCATTTGCATCTGTGCTATTCGTTCCTGTCCGTTAGATGTATTCTTGTCCAATCAGAAGTCGCCATTTCAGAGAGTTCCTTCTTCGGTCATGTTCATTCTGAACCGTTTATTCTAATCATCGTCGGCCAGGCCTGGATATTCTTCGGGCAGCATGTCCTGAAACAGTTGTTTGTGCATTCTGATAGCATTTTCCAGGGCCTCGGTGGGTGGTAAACCCATATCCTCTTCCAAGTGACGCTTGGTCTTCATGATGGACCTGTGCGTGGGGTCCCCTTTCATTTCAAGCGGTAGTAAGGTATACTGTTCATAGATCGCCATGGCTGTTTTCCTGATGCGGGGGCGCATTTGGGTGTACGTCTGTTGTAAATTATCCTCTCCGGCGTCCTCGATCGCTTCAGCGTGAGTATTGATAGCTGCTGTCACAATACGATCCCAAAAGGTAGGTTCTGCCTCACTTTCCTGGGATGAAGGCTGATTCTCTGAGGTCAAGCTCTCCATATCAGTAGATAGACTGTCAGCCATCTTGGATTCGGTATCAGTCGATGCACTCTCATCAATCTCTGTATCAGTATCTGCCTCAACGGGCTCCTCGGCGTCTTCAGTCCCATGTATATTTTTCTGGTGTCGCATCATATCGTAATGTCTGGTGAACGTGCGTTCACACTCAGAACAAGTATAAGCCATGTTGACGGTTGAACGTCGACTGTGCGTGTTTGGGAATACGCTCGCTTTTATAGACAGTAACGCCCATCAACGCTTAGCTCAACGCTTCAACGCCCTGGTGAATTAGCTCAGAAGCTCTGATTTCATGGAATTGACACCAATTCATCGAAATGCAGTGACGCCCGTCAACGCCCGTTGTTACGCCTTAACGCTCGTCTCAACGCTTTAACACACTTTCTTAATGCTTTAACGTTGTTTAATGATGCGTTCGAACAAATGTTTCTTTTGTGCTATTGCTCTGACATACGCCGCTTTCCAGTTCATGCCCGAGGTTTTCAACATCGACGCTGTTCTTTCAATTTCCATATGGACTGGGTCCTTATCCAACAATTTCATATGGGTCAGTAAGTCGACATACTGCTGCCGTTCACGTGACCGGAACGGTGGAAACCTTTACACCGCGCGCGCCGGGGTCAAAGGTCAGTTCCGGTCACGTGAACGGAAGCGGAAGTGACCTCCGGAGCTCCGGAGCTCCGGAGCTCCGAGTTCTCTTGTAGCAACGCCCGTCAACGCCCGGTGGTGGCGTCGGAGCTCCGGAGCTCCGAGTTCCATGAGCTCCGGAGCTCCAAGAGCTCCGCGAGCTCGGAGCTCTTGCATATAAACACACACATGCATCTGTGAAAGCTTCATTATACGCCTGATGTCCGTGGAGATGAGAGCCATGGTTTACGCATGTCACTTGTGTTCGAAGTCATTTTCCACGCCATTTAATCTACGTAGACATATACAGCGAAGCCATCTCAAGGAACGGAGTCCCGATAACGTGCAAATTCAAAGTACGCGCGAGGAACGATCAACACCTACGTCACACACGACAGTATTAGAGCACCCTTATACGATGACGGTGAGCGGCCCTACGGGGTGTGGAAAGACGTCCTGGGTGATGAAGTTCTTAGAGGAAGGTGTGGCAACCCCAGCTCCGACACGTGTTGTTTGGTGTTATAGCCAATGGCAGCCCGCCTACGAAACTGCACGACTACAGAATGTGAGCTTTGTTCCAGGAATTCCTCACGACATAGACGAACCCTATTACTTCGATTCCGAGCAGACCAACGTGGTAGTGCTCGATGATCTGATGAGTGCGGCCAAGGACAATTCGAAAATCGCCGACCTATTCACCAAAGGGTCCCATCATCGAAATCTGTCCGTCATCTATTTGACTCAGAATCTCTTTCCTCAAGGGAAGGCGTCCAGAGATATTGCCTTGAACTGCCAATACTTTGTGTTGTTCTCCAATCCCATTGATAGAGCACAAATCCGTGTGTTTGGTAGTCGAATTTATCCTCAGAACATTGACCATTTTATGCGGGCGTTTCAAGAAGCGACAATTCGTCCGTACGGCTACCTGTTCGTAGATTTAAAAGCCCATACCCCCGAAGATCGTCGGCTGACGACCCACCTGTTACCCGGCGAGGAATCACCACAACGGCATATACCCCTACACCATCCACCGAGTGCACTCCTGGCAGAGCAGCAGCAGAAGCCCACCCCCATACAGCGGGCCCGCTTCATACCATCAGTCCTGGAATATCACCCAACCGTGAAGGCCCAACCCGAGGTTGAAGAACATAATGTGAACTCGAGGCTATGGAAGGATTTGTTCAAAGAAAGTATGGACGCCGAGATGGGCGGGATGTTGGAGGCCACAGGAAACAAGTTTCAACGCAAAGGGTATTCGAAAGAGGAAGCTGCAATTTTAGCCCATAACAGATTGGCACCCAGACTACGACGGGCTTTACGTCAGCAGTATGTCGACTTACTGACCCATATGAAATTGTTGGATAAGGACCCAGTCCATATGGAAATTGAAAGAACAGCGTCGATGTTGAAAACCTCGGGCATGAACTGGAAAGCGGCGTATGTCAGAGCAATAGCACAAAAGAAACATTTGTTCGAACGCATCATTAAACAACGTTAAAGCATTAAGAAAGTGTGTTAAAGCGTTGAGACGAGCGTTAAGGCGTAACAACGGGCGTTGACGGGCGTCACTGCATTTCGATGAATTGGTGTCAATTCCATGAAATCAGAGCTTCTGAGCTAATTCACCAGGGCGTTGAAGCGTTGAGCTAAGCGTTGATGGGCGTTACTGTCTATAAAAGCGAGCGTATTCCCAAAACACGCACAGTCGACGTTCAACCGTCAACATGGCTTATACTTGTTCTGAGTGTGAACGCACGTTCACCAGACATTACGATATGATGCGACACCAGAAAAATATACATGGGACTGAAGACGCCGAGGAGCCCGTTGAGGCAGATACTGATACAGAGATTGATGAGAGTGCATCGACTGATACCGAATCCAAGATGGCTGACAGTCTATCTACTGATATGGAGAGCTTGACCTCAGAGAATCAGCCTTCATCCCAGGAAAGTGAGGCAGAACCTACCTTCTGGGATCGTATTGTGACAGCAGCTATCAATACTCACGCTGAAGCGATCGAGGACGCCGGAGAGGATAATTTACAACAGACGTACACCCAAATGCGCCCCCGCATCAGGAAAACAGCCATGGCGATCTATGAACAGTATACCTTACTACCGCTTGAAATGAAAGGGGACCCCACGCACAGGTCCATCATGAAGACCAAGCGTCACTTGGAAGAGGATATGGGTTTACCACCCACCGAGGCCCTGGAAAATGCGATCAGAATGCGCAAACAACTGTTTCAGGACATGCTGCCCGAAGAATATCCAGGCCTGGCCGACGATGATTAGAATAAACGGTTCAGAATGAACATGACCGAAGAAGGAACTCTCTGAAATGGCGACTTCTGATTGGACAAGAATACATCTAACGGACAGGAACGAATAGCACAGATGCAAATGGCGGTCTCTGATTGGACAAGAGTCTTTCTTGAATTGTAAACATACCCAACTCGGCTCCCCCAGCGTGGGTATGTTATGATGGAGAGGAAAATAAACTATATGAAAAAAAAACTTGTTGTTGTTGTTGTTCCCTCATGTGTCATCCTTGTTGTTGTTGTTTTCTCTCTCTCTCCGGTCTATATCATGGCGTCAAAACGTCTAGCAGGACCCATACAAGGACCAGTTTTCGACACTAGGTGACCACATCCCGACGGAATGGCCAGTTTTCGACACCGGATGTGCCGCCATCTTGAACATACGTGCCGCCATCTTGGATATGGCCCATAATGCACCGGGTCAAAATACTCGCTTCTGATTGGCTGAGAGCTCTGTGACGGATTTGAAATACTCGCTTCTGATTGGACGAGAGCTCCGCATTGCGTCTGCGCATTCGCAGAATGATATTCCTACCGCACCATCTCGACCCCAAATACCTTCATGTACTGCCCGAAAATGGCCACTTTCGCTACTACTCGTACCGATGACGTCACCGATGACGTCACAGATGACGCGAACATCCCTCAAATCGGAATGTACACCCCGAGAACTACAAGATGACACCTTCGAGGACGCATTCGAACCGTGAATAGCCCATCTCGATCCCAAATACCTTCATGTACTGCCCGAAAATGTCCACTTTCGCTACTACTCGTACCGATGACGTCACCGATGACGTCACAGATGACGCGGATATCCCTCAAATCGGAATGTACACCCCGAGAACTACAAGATGACACCTTCCAGGACGCATTCGAACCGTGAATAGCCCATCTCGACCCCAAATACCTTCATGTACTGCCCGAAAATGGCCACTTTCGCTACTACTCGTACCGATGACGTCACCGATGACGTCACAGATGACGCGAACATCCCTCAAATCGGAATGTACACCCCGAGAACTACAAGATGACACCTTCCAGGATGCATTCGAACCGTGAATAGCCCATCTCGACCCCAAATACCTTCCTTCACTGCCCCAAAATGGCCACTTTACTTACTACAACCAACTGCGCATGGGCCTACCCAGCCCTCGGTGACTTTTTTCAAAAATTTCACCGATTCGCTCCGCAACACTTCCTATCGTGTTCTAAATGACGAGACGAGTAAAACGAGACCCCACAACCCTACCGCAAATGTATAGAAGTACGTTTCCCAGGGGACAAACATTGATCCTATACCCTCAGTATGGGACTATATGAGGCTATATCGTACTTTTTCAAAAATTTCACCGATTCGCACGGGGATACTTCCTATCATGTTCTAAATGACGAGACGAGTAAAACGAGACCCCACAACCCTACCGCAAATGTATAGAAGTACGTTTCCCAG
Source organism: Hanleya hanleyi (assembly GCA_036873755.1). Classification (NCBI taxonomy): domain Eukaryota; kingdom Metazoa; phylum Mollusca; class Polyplacophora; order Lepidopleurida; family Hanleyidae; genus Hanleya; species Hanleya hanleyi. The sequence continues at coordinate 28,453 of JAVTVY010035306.1, read as the reverse complement.
GGACAAACATTGATCCTATACCCTCAGTATGGGACTATATGGGGTTCGGTGACTTTTTTCAAAAATTTCACCGATTCGCACGGGGACACTTCCTATCATGTTCTAAATGACGAGACGAGTAAAACGAGACCTCACAACCCTACCGCAAATGTATAGAAGTACGTTTCCCAGGATGGTGCTATACCTCCCATACCCCATATAGGCATTTTCCCGTAATTTAGGATAAAGTCCGTATTCCGTATTTTTTCAGGAAAATTTTTACATACACCCACCCTGGAACTAGGGGGAGATAACTCTATTGATAGACAAGCCCCGTTAAGCCCGGCGGCCTATATACCCCTCATACCCCATATAGGCATTTTCCCAGGTTTTTCGATAAAGTCCGTGTTCCGTATTTTTTTTTCAGAAAGAATTTTACATGCACCCACCCAGCCATCAAATACCCCTTCACCTAGGCTTCACTTTGATACCTCACTCGACCCCATTCGACCATTAGGGGCTCCCCTAGCTCCAAAACGGCTATTTCCATACCCTTCGGCCACCGCGCATGCGCACAATGCCGATATTTCAATCCTACACCCAGCCCATTAGATGCCCCCTCACCTAAGCTTCACTTTAATACCTCACTCGATCCCATTGGACCATCAGGGACTCCCCTAGCTCCCAACACGGCTATTTCCATACCCTTCGGCCACCGCGCATGCACAGAAGGCCGCTATGTCAACCCCACACCCAGCCCATTAGATGCCCCTTCACCTAAGCTTCACCTTGATACCTCACTCGACCCCATCGGACCATTTTATCTAGGGACTACTTTTTCTCCGCGGAAGCTTTTTCCCGAGACCAAATCACCGCCAAAAACGCGGCCAAACCGCATCACCGCGGAGGAATACATCCTGAATACATCCCTCCAACAATTGGAACTCTCCTGGATTGGAGGTAGCTTTTGGTCCTTCTGCCGGAACTATACTGCACTTGACCTCTGTGACCTCCAAGTTCCTCCACAATACGGCCCGGGGGGGAACAAAAAAGTAGGTCAATATGACTCGTAAAGGGTTTTATATACTACTTATGGCCATACGGGGTGGACGTTTTGGGGTCTAGGTGAGCCCCTAAGGATCCTATGGTGTCGTATGAGGTTTTATTTTGAAGCTCTCGTGGAGGAGCATCCGACTGGACTAATAGTTCGTCCGTTTTCAATATTCTGCGCATGCGCAGTCTGGCCCGTAGTATAGAAAGCAGGCATTTGGGGGGGTATGTGGGTGTGTGTTTGGGGTAGAGATGGACCGCTATGGGTCTGAATGGGTCGTGGAAGGTGTCAAAGTGAAGCTTGTGTGGGGTAGTCAGAATGGCGTGTTTTTATATGCAAGTCGCGTCAATCTGCGCATGCGCAGTTGGTTGTAGTAAGTAAAGTGGCCATTTTGGGGCAGTGCAGGAAAGTATTTGGTGTCGAGATGGACCATCGTTGGCCCGAATGCGTCCTGGGAGGTGTCATTTTGTAGCTCTCGGGGTGTACATCCCGATTTGAGGGATGTTCACGTCATCTGTGACGTCATTGGTGACGTCATCAGGACGAATAATAGCCAAAGTGAACATTTTGGGGCAGTGAAGGAAGGTATTTGGGGTAGAGATGGACCATCCTTGGTCCGAATGCGTCGTGGGAGGTGTCATGTTGTAGCTCTCGGGGTGTACAGCCCCATTTGAGGGATGTTCCCGTTATCTGTGACGTCATCGGTGACGTCACCAGTACGAGTAGTAGCGAAAGTGAGCATTTTAGGAAAGTGCAGGAAGGTATTTGGGGTAGAGAGGGATCATCCCTGGTCCGATTGTGTCGTGGGAGGTGTCATCTTGTAGCTTTCATGGTGTACATCTCCATTTGAGGGATGTTCGCGTCATCTGTGACGTCATCAGTACGAGTAGTAGCGAAAGTGGGCATTTTGGGGCAGTGAAGGAAGGTATTTGGGATAGAGATGGACCATCGTTGGTCGAATGCGTCGTGGGAGGTGTCATCTTGCAGCCTTCGGAGTGCAGACCCCGATTTGAGGGATGTTCACAGCATCTGTGACGTCATTGATGACGTCATCAGTAGGAGTAGTAGCGAAAGTGGGCATTTTGGGGCGGTGAAGAAAGGGATTTGGGGTAGGGATGGACCATCCTTGGTCCGAATGCGTCGTGGGGGTGTCATCTTGTAGCTTTCGGGGTGTAGACCACGATTTGAGAGATGTCCACAGCATCTATGACGTCATCGGTGACGTCATCAGTACGAGTAATAGCGAAAGTGGGCATTTCAGGGGAGTGAAAGAAGGATTAGTAGTATAAAAGCGGATTTCGAGCCCTTTTGACCTAGCGGCGCAAGGCGCAATGAGAGTATGCGCGCGTGTATGTGCGTGTGTGTGTGCGTGTGTGTGTGTATGCTTGCGTGTACGCGTGTGAGTGTGCTTTCTTGTGTGTGTGTGTACGCGTGTGGGTGTGTGTGTGCGTGCATGTGCGTGTGTATTCGTGTGCGTCTGTATGTGTGCGTGTGTATGCGTGCGTGTGTGTGTGTGTGTGCGTGTGCGTGTATGCATGTATGTGTGTATGCGTCTGTGTGTGCGTGTGTGTGCCGCCGTATGCAGGTGCACGCTCCTGAGGTGCACCCTGTACACTAGGTTGTTCACGAATGTCCCACCATCACAGACTTCTAACAGGCCCAGGTCCAGAAGCTCTCATGTCCTGCATGTGAATAGTCAGTCATATTGTGTGTGTGCATGTGTGCATGTGTGCGTTTGTGTGTATGCATCTGTGTGAGTGTGTGTGTGTACGTGTGTATGTGTGTATGTGTCTGTGTGTATGCGTCTGTGTGTATACGCCTGAGTGCGAGTGTGTGTGTGTGCTTGCGTGTGTGTACGCGTGTGTGTGCTTGCGTGTGTCAGTTCCTGGCACCCTATAGGGTACAGGGGGCACCAGGTATGTGCGTGTGTGTGCGCCTGCGTACGATGACGTCTCTTCCGAGCAGCGCAGGGGTCAACGGTTACTTCCGGACTATAGGAACACTTGTGAACGTGTAGATCTTTCTTCCTCTCATCTGTCTGTATCATGGCACACGGTGACACACACACACCTACACACAGACGTATATACACACACATGCTGCATACACACACACGCACGCACACACACATACACACAGATGCATACACACATACATACGCACACGCACACGCACACATACACAGACGCATATACACACGCACGCATACACACACTCGCAAGTACACACACATACACACACAGACATACATACACATGCATACACACCCACGCATCCGCAGGCATACACACACGTAGACACACACACACACACACATACACAGTGACGCATACACACATACACATAGACTCATACACACACACACACACACGCGTAAACACTCGCAAGCACACACACATACACACACAGAGGCATACGCAAACATACACACGCACATGCACGCACACACACACGCCTACACACACGCAAGCACACACACACACACACACGCACACAGACGCATACCCACATACACGCACACACACTCGTACATGCACGCACACCCGCACACACACACATGCATACATACACACCTACACCCACACGCATACGCACACACAGGCGCATACACACAGACGCAGACACAGGTACACAGACACACACACACGCATACACGCACGCACACGCATACACACACACATACACATACACGCACACGCGTACGCACACACACGCAAGTCCACACACGAGTACACACACGCAAGCACACACACCCACTCACACTCAGACGTATACACACAGACGCATACACACAGACACATACACACATACACACGTACACACACACACTCACACACACACTCAAACAGATGCATACATACAGACGCACACATGCACACACACACACAATATGACTGACTATTCACATGCAGGACATGAGAGCTTCTGGACCTGGGCCTGTTAGAATTCCTGATGGTGGAACATTCGTGAACATCCTAGTGTACAGGGTGCACCACAGGAGCGTGCACCTGCATACGGCGACACACACACGCACACACAGACGCATACTCACACGCATGCATACACGCACACGCACACACACACGCACACATACACACACGCACGCATACAGACGCACACGAATATACACACGCACATGCACGCACACACACACACACGCGTACACACACACACAAGAAAGCACACTCACACGCGTACACGCAAGCATACACACACACACACACGCACACACACACGCACACACACACGCGCATACTCTCATTGCGCCTTCCGCCGCTAGGTCAAAAGGGCCCGAAACGCGCTTTTATACTACTAATCCTTCTTTCACTTCCCTAAAATGCCCACTTTCGCTATTACTCGTACTGATGACGTCACCGATGACGTCATAGATGCTGTGGACATCTCTCAAATCGTGGTTTACACCCCGAGAGCTAAAAGATGACACCCCCACGACGCATTCGGCCCAAGGATGGTCCATCCCTACCCCAAATCACTTTCTTCACCGCCCCAAAATGCCCACTTTCGCTACTACTCCTACTGATGACGTCATCAATGACGTCGCAGATGCTGTGACCATCCTTCAAATCGGGGTCTGCACCCCGAAGGCTACAAGATGACACCTCCCACGACGTATTCGGACCAACGATGGTCCATCTCTACCCCAAATACCTTCCTTCACTGCCCCAAAATGCCCACTGTCGCTACCACTCGTACTGATAACGTCACTAATGACGTCACAGATGACGCGAACATCCCTCAAGTGGAGATGTACACCATGAAAGCTACAAGATGACACCTCCCTCGACACAATCGGACCAAGGATGGTCCCTCTCTACCCCAAATACCTTCCTGCACTTTCCTAAAATGCCCACTTTCGCTACTACTCGTACTGATGACGTCACCAATGACGTCACAGATGACGTGAACATCCCTCAAATCGTGGTCTACACCCCGAGAGCTACAAGATGACACCCCCCGCGACGCATTCGGACCAAGGATGGTCCATCCCTACCCCAAATCCCTTTCTTCACCGCCCCAAAATGCCCACTTTCGCTACTACTCCTACTGATGACGTCATCAATGACGTGACAGATGCTGTGGACATCCCTCAAATCGGGGTCTGCACCCCGAAGGCTACAAGATGACACCTTCCACGACGCATTCGGACCAACGATGGTCCATCTCTACCCCAAATACCTTCCTTCACCGCCCCAAAATGCCCACTTTCGCTACTACTCGTACTGATGACGTCACCAATGACGTAACAGATGACGCGAACATCCCTCAAATGGGGATGTACACCAGGAAAGCTACAAGATGACACCTGCCACGACACAATCGGACCAAGGATGGTCCTTCTCTACCCCAAATACCTTCCTGCACTTTCCTAAAATGCCCACTTTCGCTACTACTCGTATTGATGACGTCACCGATGACGTCACGGATAACTGGAACATCCATCAAATGGGGCTGTATACCCCGAGGGCTACAACATGACACCTCCCAGGACGCATTCGGATCAAGGATGGTCCATCTCTACCCCAAATACCTTCCTTCACTGCCCCAAAATGTTCACTTTGGCTACTACTCGTACTGATGACGTCACCAAGGACGTCACAGATGACGTGAACATCCCTCAAATCGGGGTCTACACCCCGAGAGCTACAAAATGACACCTCCCAGGACGCATTCGGACCAAGGATGGTCCATCTCTACCCCAAACTCACCTCCACACCCCCCAAAATGGCCACTTTACTTACTACACCCAACTGCGCATGCGCAGATTGACGCGACTTGCATTTAAAACCACGCCATTCTGACTCTACCCCACACAAGCTTCACTTTGACACCTTCCACGACCCATTCAGACCCATAGCGGTGCATCTCTACCCCAAACACACACCCACATACCCCCCAAAATGCCTGCTTTCTATATTACGGGCCAGACTGCGCATGCGCAGAATATTGAAAACGGACGAACTATTAGTCCAGTCGGATGCTCCTCCACGAGAGCTTCAAAATAAGACCTCATACGACACCATAGGATCATTAGGGGCTCACCTAGACCCCAAAACGTCCACCCCGTATGGGCCTATACCCCATAGCCATGCAGTATAGGCCTATGGGCTTACCCAGGCCTCGGTGAACTTTTCCAAAAATTTCACCGTTTCGCTTCGAAACCCTTCCCATCGTGTTCTAAATGACGAGACGTGAAAAACAAATCCAAACAACCCATATCACAATGAACGTATGTGAATTTCCCAGGTTGAACCTATACTCCCATATAACCAGTATGGAGCTATATGGACCTATCCACACCTACCCGGTACTTTTCCAAAAAATTCACCGTTGCGCTCCGAAACCCTTCCCATCGTGTTCCAAATGACGAAACGTGAAAAACAAATCCAAACAACCCATATCACAATGAACGTGTGTGAATTTCCCAGGTTGAACCTATACCCCCATATAGCCAGTATGGAGCTATATGAGCCTATATACAGACCTCGGTGACTTTTCCCAAAAATTTCACCGATTCGCTCCGGGACCTCACCCATTGTGTTTTCCTCGGCGAGACGAGAAAAACGAGACCCCACAACCCATAGTAACACCCACAAAAAAAATTGACCACCCCTCCCCCCCTCCCATACAGGCATTTCCCCGTATTGTACGAGTGTGTGTTCCGCTTTTTATTTATTTATTTATTTATTTATTCTGTGAAAACACCCATGACATGACTGAAGAGAGCCTCACTCGGCCCAATGGAACCATGCAGCGTGGAACTCTTCTGTGTTGGAGGTAGTTTTTGGTCTCTTGAGCTGGTGGCGCCATCGTGATGACATCATCAGTTTATGTGTACTTTCCGGATGTTAAAAGGTCCCACCAAGAGATCTGCCACATACCCCACCCGTAGAGAGCCTCACCAAGTTCCCCCTTAAATTTTACCCGGGGGAACAAATAAGTAGGTCAATGTGAGTTTAAATCCTCTTACTATACTACTAGCAAGGCTATTTCGTGTGAACACTAAGATGAAGTATAAGAATACGCAAGAATGTGGACTTCTTATATTTTATGTTCCCGAGCCAATTAAGTGTAATGTGGTTATGTTGATGTGTAACTGTTTGCATATCGTGATGCGGTCACTCGATTTTACGAGTTTTAGTATTTCTGTAAAACACCAAAGAGTTAAAGTCGAAGGAGAGAGGTTTAAATACAAAAGACGAGATTGAAGTTGAAAAATACGATAGACCGAAACGAACAGTTTGTATTATTTTCGCACTTTCGCAACTACAAACCTCGCACACAGCCAGCAAAAAGGTGATATCTATCACAAAAAGGTGATGACAGCATCCATTGAAAAGTTGGTCAGTTGGAGCCATACCACCTTATTCCATCGTCACCATTTTCAGGTGATGCCCATCAGCCTCTTCGGGTGGTGAAGAAGAACCCTAGGGTGACGGAGCCTAAAACAGTGATGACACCGAGATTACACTCGGGGTCCGCCACTCTTAATACGTGATGAACTGACCTCATCACCTTTTAAAATGTGATTGAGCCCATCATATTTTGTTCTGGCTGTGCATTCATCTCTTTCCTATCTAACCTAGCTTTTTCGCCTTGTACAGAAAAAGTAGTTAGAAACATCGAAATTCGAGAGGTCGCATCCTTTTTCCGCTTCAGCCATACTAAATCGGCTTTGAAAGAGCGAGGCTTCTGTAAAACTTGAAAGGACGGAAATTCGAAAGAGTGAGATTTCGATACTAAACAGCGTGATTTCGATATGAAGATATGTGAAACGAGGTTGTTAATTTTGACTACGCAGAAGCGCAAGGCTTGTTTCGGTAAACTCGTCATATCAAGGGCAATTTTGAAGACAATTTTTGTGGGGGGGATAGCGTTGAATTTGGTAAATCCAAAGGTATGTTTGATCCAAAATACAGAAATATAATACCCTAATTTACAGATTTTGATTTTCAACGAGGAGCTATACTTTACCGACCAATATATATATAACGCAGTCTTTATTTTCTACAAAATTGACTTGACGAGTTTCGTCGTTATGATATGATGTTATGAATATTTCTAATGATAGATGAAGCTAAATGGCTCTTGATACGGGATGAACAGTTAGTCTTGGATTACAACGTCTTTATTATTAACTAGTTATCGTTTATTTCTTGGCATATCTTGCAATAACATGGTTCATGGAACAATCACAAATAAACGAGAATTCATCTTGGTGGTGTCTAATACTAAACGTTGATTTTGGGTAATTCATGATTGGTAATAATCTACCAGTTGCAAGTAATTCAATTTTATCATATATCTCGTCATATTAGCTAATACACGCAAGCATAATATTGATCATTATATATTTGGATGTCTGTATCTTCAATCGTCAGTAACGACTTTCAACCGTCGTATCTGCCATCATAACTGAAAGGCTTTTCCATGGGCAGACAGTTGGCCTGGTACTCCTGCCCATACATGTTCACGTTAGCTGTCACACCGTCTTCACCGGGCTTAATATACACAGTATCTCTGGATGACACGGTCGGACATTCGTCAAAGTAATTGAAGGGCCGAAGGAAGAAGCTTTTCTCCCCACCTGAGGTGAATGTTGAGGGAACGTCTTCCGTTACTGGGATGTGGTGAGTGCCCATGGTCACCCAAAAGACCAGATCCTCGTCCACGATAGACTCGTCGTCAGTAATGAAGCTATCAAAGTCGACTATAGGATCGTATTTCTCCGTTATCGTGTAAATGCAAGAGCTAGATGATTCGTCTGACTTGTACTTGGATACGGCTAACTGATATTTTGCCCAACGAACAACCCGAGGATCGCCTTCATCTGGAAGGACAAATTTGGTCATTCCGGCGTTTTCAATGCGGTAACCACGCTTAGATCCTAGACTGTTTGTAGAATTGTTGTTGTATACCACGTAATACATTGGTTCATCAAAGTTATACTTTATAGCTGCCGCCATTTCAGTTAACCTTAGAACGTGATCGAACCGTGCCTGGGTGACGTTGTATCCTGGAAACCACGGATGAGGAATGGTCTCTGGGGCGATGTCCAGCGTCGCAAATCGGTTCTGTTCACCCTTGATATCAAGGTCCACTTTATAGTTGAAAATATGGTGGTGCATGTTGCCTACAACGTGATCTGCGATCGGAACCGCATAACCATTCAGTTCTTCAGGTAGGCCGAAGTTCGCCATGACGTAACCTGTAGCTGACTCTCGAACTTGAATAACTCCGTTGTTGTAGAAGAGAAAATCCACTATGTAATCGTAGTTATAAACAGTTACAATACTTCTAACAACAAGAGCATAACCGTTAATTCCGCCGTAAAATTCATAGGACCCACCGTAATCGTTAGCGTAGTGCCGCATAAGTGGAACTCCGGAGTCGTATTCAAAGATACAGACAGAGTTTTTACGGTGAAATGGCTTGTCTGTGTTATAAAATGCATAGGTATCCAGATAGGTAGCAGACTGTGGACAGTCCACGCCTTTCGTGAGCTCAAAGCTATACAAGACGTAAGTTGAGTCCAAGTAACGAGTACTGACTTGGTTGGGTCCCATCCCGGTGTAGAAAGCTGCGAACTCTTGCACACTAATCTCGTAGGCGATTCTGTCCCCTTTGAACTTGATGTCAAACATTTGCATGGCATTTAGTGGTCTGAAACGGAAATCAAAACTCCACGCCATATACTCCACGTGCTGACCACTGACCGTATACCTGTGACCATCGGGCTCGTACATACGGGGACCACGACGTAAAACTTTCATGGGATCTTCCCCTCTCCTTCGGTAAGTCGAATAGAGCTTGTCATCGTCTTCTGGAAAAGGCAGTTTAAGTTTCCTCACATTGTTTGCTCTGTACTGGATCATTAATTCTTCAATGCTGTCAAACATTTGACCGTAATAAACGACATTTTCAACTTGCCAAGTAGATATATTATTGCCGCGGTGAGAAACAAGTAATTCCGTGCCTAATGGGTGTAAATGGAAACCCTCTATTTGACGAAATGCAATATACCAAGACTTCCGCCCTTGTCCCTTTAAATTTAATTGTGAACTGATGTCGAAAAACACACATTTGGAGTCCGAAGTGCAATTATGAGTACCAGCACCATAGCTTTCCATCAACAACTCATAAAGCTCTTCGCCTGCCCTGTCCACTACCCGATTGAGACCGTCTCTGTATTCTGGCTTTGTCTGTGGCCGCCGGTCAAACGGTATAGGATATCTGTTATAACCGGTGTTGTTCGGAGTCCTGTGCCACGTTGGATTTGGTAAAGGACCCACTATGAACTCTTCCACCTTTGGAGGGTCTGTGTCACCACGTATAATAACTGCTCTGGCAGTTCTCTCTGGTTTACGACCATTTCTATCCAGGAAATCCAAGACCTCTTCTTTTGCTGGGACGTTGAGTTCAATAGCATACAAATAACTTGATCTTACCACAGCCTCGGATACCTTCTTCAGGCTCAATGAGGAGTCAGAATGCAGGTATTCTCGAACTGTAATGATCTCTGCTTCCGAGAGGTCTTGGAAGATCGGCGGATTCTCGAGGTCGGGTGGGATCATGGCTGTTCCTATCGTGCACTTGCCAGGGCAGTCACAAGTCCCACTACCATCGCGATCCCTTGCCCGTTCTGCCTTGTCCGCTTCTGATATAACAATAAGTAACCCAACAAATAGCCCAATTGCTACCAGGAAACAGAAGCTACCAAAAACTTGCCACGCCCGCAAAGCGCGAGAGGACGTCTTGGACATCTTGCCATCGCCTAGTGAATATTCTGCCATATCGCCAGCACCAGAACCTGCAAGATACAATGATCAGTAATTTAACGGTCATTGTATTAAGACTAAAATGCATGTTATAAGCTCTGAAATGAATTCAGGGTCCGCTCCTAGAACCTCTCTGGTTTGCTTATATTCAAGCCAGCCGCATAATATACTTTTCTATACGTTTCAAATCAGCAATTTAAACTGAGTGCGATTCAAATATGATAATTTAAGTGAAGCATCTTTGAAAAGACTCTGAGTCGATAATAATTTTGAACTTGTGTATATATGTAAGCTAGTAGAAGTTGTAAACTGCTAATTCGCGGAGAATGCGGAGACCTAAGTGGAAGTCGATTTGTTCTGGTTGACATAAACATTTTGACGGTTGGTCACGGTAGGATGTATTAAATGGATGAGGTTTTGAGAGGTAGGTTTCATTTTGTACGTTTTTTAGCAGCTTTAATATCAGCCTGGTTTTGCGTTTCTTTCGCCGACTTCTTTGTATTTTGTGAGGTAACGTAGAAATTCGCGGCTTGATATCAGTAGCAATGACTGTATTTGAGCCTAAACTTTCTAATACGTATTGATCCCATCAGCTGACCTGGGCTACTTGGGACATGTCCAGCCTTGGGGAGCCAAATATTTTTCTTATTTCTTGAGCTAAAGGGCTGAAACTTAACACACTTTATCCTTAGGTAAAGCCCTAGCAGAAAATGTGAAACATATCGAAGATGGCCGCTTTTGATGGCATCACAGTGACGTTATTTTCAAAAAAGGCATTTTTGGTTGATTTTTCGGTCAGATTTATCGAATTTTTTATTTATGTGTTTCTTCTCAAAGGTTGCATGATAAATTAGTAAATAATCTGATATGAAATAAAACATTTTTTCACACTATTCACGCAGACAGAAAATGACAAACACATTAATTTTCACTTCCGAACGGAAACCCACGAAGGGAGTTGATTTACTCTCGGAAGTCGTAGCCTGGATTTCCTATAAATCTTCAGATGTGGTACACCGAAAAAGCCGAGTCGGTCACGTTGATCCACAAATTGTATATCCTAAATATCCAAACAACGATATCTAACTTCGTTCAAATTAGTCCAACAACCCGTGCAATGTCGGAGGAAATGCTCTCGTTAAACTGAAAGAAGTCGTTTATATTATTACGTGCACCGATATAGCTGTGGTAAAGTCACCACAACACGCAGAGTTAATCGACTGACTAGTTTCTAGAAGTAATTATCCCCGAGAAGTAACTATCCCCAAGAGGTGACTATCCCCGAGAGGTGACTATCCCCGAGAAGTAACTATCCCCGAGAAGTGACAATCCCCGAAAAGTGACTACCCCCGAGAAGTAACTATCCCCGAGAGGTGACTATCCCCGAGAGGTAACTATCCCCGAGAAGTAACTATCCCCGAGAAGTGACTATCCCCGAGAAGCAACTATCCCCGAGAGGTGACTATGTCCGAGAGTTAACTATCCCCCGAGAAGTAACTATCCCCGAGAAGTAACTATCCCCGAGAGGTGACTATCCCCGAGAGGTGACTATCCCCGAGAAGTAACTATCCCCGAGAAGTGAATATCCCCGAGAGGTAACTATCCCCGAGAAGTGACTATCCCCGAGAGGTGACTATCCCCGAGAAGTGACTATCCCCGAGAAGTGACTATCCCCGAGAGGTGACTATCCCCGAAAGGTGACTATTCCCGAGAAGTGACTATCCCCGAGAAGTGACTATCACCGAGAAGTGACTATCCCCGAGAAGTGACTATTCCCGAGAAGTGACTATCCCCGAGAAGTGACTATCCCCGAGAAGTGACTATTCCCGAGAAGTGACTATCCCCGAGAATTTGCGAATGTTAGTTATTATGAAGCGGAGATAAATTGTCTCTCCAGAAGAATAAATTGCATATGAACTTTCGCTATAATTGGATACCGCGAATTGTTTTCTAGTCAGGTGAATGTAGAGAAGCTATTAATCATAGAAAAAATGTTCCCCAATACATGCATATTGCGAAAGTATTTCGCCAATAATCGGAATTTGGTACAGTCGAGATTCGGCCAGGAAGTTTCATAGCGGTGGTGGATAGAGTACGATAGAACTGATACTTGTCTTGCACTGCGACAATGCTGACTCCCACGCAATTCTTCGTTTCGCAGAATCCCAACTATGATTTTCCCTCGGTTGTTTGAGAGAACATATTTGTAATGCTATGTACATTGGAAGAGAGTGCATAACTTGCTAATCTGGCTTTGTTGTTTTTGTAGTAAAAAATTGGTGTCACGGCTGAAAATTTTTCAATAACTTGATAATAACAATTCACAGCAAGCTGAAAATTTACCCACATATACTTTAGGTTAACCTCGTGCGATAATATGTGCTACAAAGAATGTCCTGTTTGTCGTTATTTTTAAAATATCCCGTTTTGATGAACTATTTCACATTAACCATGCGCACATGGGGTAAGTCAATATGGCCAATATATTTTTATTGAACTCAGTTCCGTACCTTGGAAATTATTTAAAACAGATGACCACTAAAACTTATTGTTATATCTTGCTGAAAACACATTTCAGCTTACTTCTCGAGGATAGTTAGCTCTAGAGAATAATCGGTTGAGTAATGTCTGTGTGTTGCAGTGATGTTACCACAGTTATATCGGTGCACGTAATAATATAAACGAGACAGTGCACTGGTTGTTGGAATAATTTGATCGAAGTTGTCTGGATATTTAGGATAAACAAATTGTAGATCAACGTGATTGACTCGGCTTTTTCGACGTACGATATCTGGCGATTTATAGGAAATCCACCCCACGACTGTCCGAGAGTAAATCGGCTCCCTTCGTGGATTTCCGCTCGGAAGTGCCGAAAGCATCACTGCCAGCTATGCAGGGCCGGCGTGTTCAGCCCTGAAGTTGGTTGAAAGTGAGGTTTTTGATTGATAGAACCCGAGCATATGATGTGAATGGCCGAAATGTTTTCGTTTCGGTTCGCTGAATCGTCTGACGTTCCGGCTTTTTCTTTATCGTTTTAGCTGAGTAGGCATATCTGTCTGGGTTTGACGGTTTAGTGCTTCTTGGGCGTTACAAATGTATGTTGATGATTCACAAACACTTTTATTCTGCATAATATCCTATCAGCGTTCCCCAAGTGTCTGTGTCGCTGAAGCGGTATTATTACCAGTTACCGGGACGTTCTCTGTAGGATATCCCTAATTTCGGCGTGTCATAAAACCTCATATCAGACCGATAAAACAACATCGGCGGACGGCGGGCCGATAATGAACTTCAGCCGAATATCGGCCCGCTACCTGACCTTTGACACAGTGACGTAAGATCGGTGACTCGCGCTTACCATGGTGATGTAATGCTTTAGCAGACGACAACAAGATCACTCTCTGATCTGTACGCGCGGAGTGAGAATGGACGAGCTCTCGCATTATTTCATCATACAGGATGATATCCTCGTTGTTGTTTTTATTGAAGCTTGTTTTGAAACTGGTAATAATAGTAATAACATGATTTTTTTCGGGACATTATACTTTTTTATTGGCCCTCCATCAATAATTAGCAGCCCGCCATAGTCAATAGCGGCCCTCGGGCCCTTCGGGCCCTTGGGCCGCTAATGACTATGTTGGGCTGCTAATTATTGATGTCGGGCCAATAAAAAAGTATAACGCCCTCAAAAATCATGTTATTGTTATATTGTTGCCTTTTCTTAGAGAAAACCCCATGGGCCAATAGAGTGAAGGCAGCTAAAAGTAATAAAAAGAAGCGGGCCGTGTACCGGGATTCGTGGCGAATTCTTTAACATTATGTTACCGGACTTTACTTGTCATTAGAGACGGAGATCTAGTGGAGGAGGGGTATGTAGATCGATGTAGGGCGTATAGAAAGCATTTTTATGACATCTACTGTCATTGCGGTGTATGAAAAGGTGGGAAATAATTATATTCTTGCAAAAAACAATATATATATAATCACAACAACAACAACATCGACGAAGACACCCCCTGCCAACCAAGTGGCTGTGTGGTCATCAGGAGAGTGCAGTTGAAATAAAAGTATAGATATGTCAGTGTCTTGAGCGAAACAAAAAGTTACTAAAATCGAGGTAACTGAGAGAGGTAGGTTTATTGGTAACGTGAACTGTATCGGTATTGTACTGCGCTCTATGATGGTGGGTATGTCCGGCAATTGAGGGGCGGGATTGTAGGATTTCCGTACATGGTTGCTGTGAGTTAGGGCTGGCGTGACCACTTTGTCACCCTTTCTTCCGCAGAGTTCTGTTTTGGTGTGTATATTCTCTCCGAAAATTGTTTTTACCAATATGCCAATAAGTTATATGTGATAGAAATAATGAATTAACCGGTATGTGTATGTAATATGGCAAACAAAATTAGTCGTCAGCGGGAACCAAAGTCACGACCTCTCCAAATCGACCCAAACAGGGCCTGAAGAAAAAAGAAGAGAAAAGTATTGATATTTGTAGAAAATATGTTGTTTTTGATTATAGCGAAAACAGTTTGGCGATAAAACATTCCCATCTTTGATAAATTCGAGCTCGAAGTTGAGATTTGCCAGTCGAAATTCTCCCAGCGAGAGCAATCTGTGATGTCCCGGAGTAAGACAGAGCTGACAATAAACATTATGGCATCAGATTCATGTTGTTTACCGACGGTTTGGAGGTTACAAACTCTGACGTTGGGAGAATGACAATAAAGCGCTCTGATGCAAACCCAATATGACAGCAGCTTTCAGCTTGGCTGGCGATATAGGCTGACAAACCATCAATAACTGGGATTTATCACCGATCCTACGTATACTGTACCGTATTCAATCTGACCAAGTATGAGTAAATTCTGACTAGGATTAATTAAATCATCTATCTTGGACTATTCAAATGTTGTAACCCAAGCATTGGGACAGCTGATTTGACAGTAGTTCCCAGTTTATTTTGCCTATCCACATAATAACATGACAGTGTGACTAACGTCACTGGACCTACGAAATAGGGTTTGAGATAATTTAAGTGTGTACTCGAGAGATGACTTGGGGGCCCTGTGTGCTACCATGAGAGAATTTATATAGCGTCTCTAATTGACAGTGGGAACTATTAACTTTTCCAGATGTCACCGCTGGTGAGTCATTAGCGTAGCAACTATTATCGCCCTCAGTTTCTATTACCCTGGAGAATGATCAGCCCAGCAGTACAGCACGAAGTGTTGGGGGGAGAGTCCGAGAGAGCGGGGACCCCCTCCCCCCTCTCGGCATTAGGCGATTTTTCTTAAATTAGCGTAGGGAATGATGCTCTGTCAGAGCAGTTGAGAAGTAAATGTTTGTAGTCCTAAATAAGACAGGAAACTGGATAAGAAACACAAATTTGAAGTGAGAAAGGTCAAGATCAGAGATTTGTTAGAATACAAGAATCAAATCAGGCATCACTAGAGAGCCATTCTCCATGGATATATTTATTTGGCATTCAACTTCAAGGTACCTCATCTGAAGAGAGTACATAATAATAATCAATGAACAATAAAGCACACACGAACAAAATAAACAACTGGTTATAGGTTACTGAATTTAAAACACAACGATGATTTTATTATCGATTTCTTCAGTAATAACATATAATAGGGTCATTGTTGTGTTTAAATTTAGTAATTTCTCTCATAAAATCCAGCCATTTTTTATTTCTTTTTGAGGTAGAACATTTTTTAACTAATGACTGAACTGAAGAAATGATGCAATGTTGTATAGGCTGGATATATAAAACGTGCAGTATAATATGCCTTCAATCTCAACGAAATTCCAAGACCAGCAAATGAGTGAAAACGGATACTATCGGAATGTGTGTGGTATCGGAATGTGTGTCAACATTACAATGTAAGTTAGGCTAAAAATAGATTACTCAGGAATCTCCTGTTTAATACTGGATTCAAGTGCACTAGCCATATTATAGATATCTCAGAGTACATGTAGATCTAATAGACTGATTACGACGTACGAGCGAGCGCACACATGCATGTGTGCTTTTAATATAGATATAATTAAAATATTTTTTGGAAGCTGACGTTTTAGAACAACAACAACGACCAACCGAAAGCCAACAAAAGATTTACCTTCATTGGACCTCTGACGCTTCTGTGAGAAGAAGTTTTTCAAAGTTGCTTGGCGCTTCATGACATTGATTTATAAAATACATGTCAAGTGATATTCGTGGCTCGGTAAAACTTCGCAGCAGACGAAATAACAACCTCCATTCTCCGATCAAATGATTTGCTTCCTTCATGCATCGTGGCATATACAGCTCGCCTGACGCGAGATTCTGGGATTTCGGTAGCCTTCCGCAATACCACCGGCTAACAGCGACCAGCATGATCACGAGGGTTCCCGAATATTTCCAACAATTTACGGCAGATGTTTGGGAAGCGTGGCGTGGACTATTAGGGAAAACATGGCGGAGCTACCTGGAAACGTATAATGCCGACATATTTTGGCAAGTACCATTAAAGTTACTGATATTTTCAAGAGCTGGGCGCATCATTTTTTTTTTTTTGCTTTAGTGCTGGGCGGCCGAAGTTAGTCCCAGGCGCTTAAAAGTCACAGTGAAGAATACAGCCAAGGGTTCCTGATGGGCATGACAGTGCACTCGAGTCATCAATAAATAATAAAAAATTAATTATAAATCAAGAATCATCAGAATTCGATCAGCTCAGAACTTGCTGGTAACAATGCCCTAATGCACGTTGCTGGTAACAATGCCCTAATGCACGTTCATGCCAAAAATCAAGGTTCTAATGTCAACGGTTCTCCTTATTTTGCCGACGAAAGGATTCGTATGGACTGACTCATTACCGGACAATTTGCGATCTGTAGCCTACTTCGTAGGAATAAATGCATCCATGGACCAGCAATAGTGAAAATATTTGGCTAATACCAAGAGATAAATATGAAAGAAAAAATTGGAATTTCGCGATTCTTCCGATTAATAGCAGGATTTCGAAAGTCGTGGCACCTTGATTTAACTCCTATAGTTGAATTTTCACCTCAATATACGCATTGAAATGTTTCTGACAAAACAAAAGGGCGCCAGTAATAGAGATCTGCCGATTGACTGTAATAAATGGTTACATGTAAATCATAGGGATTATTAAGTTTCCCAATTCTTTCGCATCTTTTCACATAATAATAGATTATCTCGTATAGATTATGATATACTTTATCCCAGATTTGATCTAATCAGCATGGGAGCTGATGACGTGTACGGGATTCCCTCCAATTTCGTAAGAGTTTCTAGTACAATAATACGCCGCCATTGTCAATATAGATTTGCAGCCCTAAAGACGTACAAATCACCAACCTTGTCAAACAGTTCTTCAACATGCCACCTAATGTAACAACTGGACAATTCTTACCAGTGTTACCAGACATTTCGATTCATGGTTTCCGTTATAGTCATAGATATTGCCGTTGTGCTTTTATACATTAATTAACCATTCAGACAAAATTAAGAATTTTAGCTACGGCAATGCTCAACAATACCAGCATGGGGACATCGATATCAAAATTTGCATTAGTATTACATACGGTTTGGATTGAATCTTCCTGTTAAAGGGTTATGAATACTTCGTAGGTTAACATAAGTGTTCCTTTCGTGAGATTAAATAAGTGATTAAATGAAAACCACGACATCTCAGAACCCTGGGTCTTCTAATGTGCTCTACATGGTTTATAACATACATATCTGTACGAGAGCGGGCAAATTTGTGCGCTCTATTCGACACACCTAGAAAAACCAGTTTAACTATTCTCCTTCAATGTGAGATGTCCAGTTGTGACCAGCTCTGCACCAAACCGACGTGTTCATTCAGTGTCTGATTGTTGTTTCATTGGTCATTCATTGGCAGGGAGAATTAACGCTGACCAGTGGGGGAAATAAGAAAGTAATGACAAGTAATTAAACTATATTAGTTAGGTATATAGTTCATGTTAAGAGGAGATACCGCTTTTCAACGTGACTTCACATGTTATCATATGGAACAATGACTTCCCCATTTGTAGCTAAGATTCATAGCGTCTCCCTTCCCTCGCCTCTATGCCGACGACAAATACATTTCCCTGGTGGTAACTCGAACATCTCCATGGCGCACTTATTATTACATTTGCGTCCTATTGAACCTTCATTAACATGAGAAAATGGGCCGCCATGAATAAAAATACCATAATCGATGTTGTGATCATCATCCCCTGTATACACGGGGTCAATAATGACGGAAATGCCCATCTTCTTGACCCTCGATTTCAGGTGATTTTGATGCTCCATAGGGATAATTTTAACGTCTGTAATTAATATATGACCAACGAAGGGCCAGCTAGTCTGCCATTTCTGTATTTTTATTCATGGCGGCCCATTTTCTCAAGTTAATGAAGGTCGAATAGGGCGCAAAGGTAATAATAAATGCGCCATGGAGATGTTCGAGTTACCACCAGGGAAATGTATTTGTCGTCGGCATAGCGGTGAGGGAAGGGAGACGCTATGAATCTTAGCTACCCCATTTGCTACTTTTGGAAATCCCATAAATTCACATCATATGTGCTCATGTAGAACTCACCTGAGAGGATATTGTTCTGATTCTCCAAATGATGTCGGACCAAATCTCCACTCAACTCCAGTGTTTTTTGCACTTTCACTCTGGCACAACGAGTCAAGCATATAGTTGTCCACACAAGACTTGCTAGTAAAGTATGTTCCCTTGCTCAGTCGTCCATGACGTATTAACGGGGACAAGGTTGAGATATATCCGGGTCATCCTAGCCTTTCTGATACACACAAAACCGCAAATTCCTTCTTTTCAAGTTGTGAATTAGGTTTACAAATAGCATTGACTCTTCTTTCCTGCACAAGATCGATTGGAGCTCCGCAGGTTATTCCATGTGAATGGGGAGCCCAAGAGGGAAGCTTGCCCCAAAATGTATTTCTACTGGTTTCAGCATTTTTTTGAAACTGGTTGAACCTAATTTCCATATATTGTTCCCAACCGAATAAAAAATGTTTGTATTAAGACTTGAAGAATGCTATTGCCTTGGGAGTCCACTCGATTTCATACAAGAAACAAAATGTATTGGATATTTGTCATAGCAAACTTTCACATAATATACTATAGCATTTCCACAACGTGGATGCTCTTATGTATTACCGAGAAACTATTACGCTACCGTCGCCATTTCAAGCACCCATATCTCTGAAACGGTTTTAGATTTTTGGGTCAAAATTTATTTGCTATCTCCTTAGGTCTGGAATTTGACTGGCTATGTTTTCTTGTTTTTGTTTTATCACTAGGTGGCGCTGTATTCATGAGTACTGTAAACCTTTTTGGCACAATAGTGACTCGAAGGGTGACGATTTTCATAAAATGACACTTGAATAATTTCGACAGAGATGCTTCTATATTGGTGTATTCCAGGTTGCTGAACAAGAGTATGATATTGCCGAAGCTGTAATGTTTTTCCTTTGCGATTCAGCATTTTCTGTGACTTCTGTAAAATTTGCAACTGTTCTGTAAACGAAAACTATTCTTGATTAAATGCTTTCTGTAATATTGTTCACACGTTAATTAGAATTGGCAATGTATGAATCAAATGTTATTTTGTAGTTAATTCGTATTATTCCATGTTTCGATAACCAAAACTTTCTATGTAGGAGAGGTACATGATACTTGTATCGGCATAGCATTTCTCCCCTAATTAAATAATTTCTTGTTTATTTGAATATTCAACAATTAGTACAGTATTTGGTTTAACATGGACATGCACAGTTTAGAAAAAATAAAAAAATTACCCATTAATGTTCCTTGCAAGCAATGGATAATAAGCTTCGTGCCTTGGATGGTATACTACTCTAAGGCACGTAACATAGGATACGGTCTGCAACGTAGGGTAGGCAGTAGCTAGAGGTCCGTCATCCCATCTTTGCGGCGGGTAACTTTTTGACGTACAAAAAATCAGCAACGCCGCATGCTGAGTCATGGCGTACGAAAAGTATTGCTATAGTACGTGAGCTACTAGGGGTCACCTTGCACCCCCACTACAGACCGAAACTATGTTGTTATGTACTTTAGGACATGTCAAATAAGAAACAACTTGTTAACAGTCGATAAACTGGGACTCACTACCCTTTTAATCACTTTGAAATTACCCCTGTGTTAACAAGTACAATTTTTGTGAAAATATGGGGTAGGGTTACAAGAATAGTCTTATCTTCCATAATTATTATCCAATCTTTATGATGTTGGCCACATATTAATCAGCATTGATTGCTGCATCAAATATTTACAAGATACTATTACTATTTGTTGGGTATGACGTCACACAGGGGCCATACATACAACAGTAGGAGTAGTAGCGAAAGCGGGCATTTTGGGAGTTCTTGAGGGTGTGTTTGAGCGATTGAGGGACCATTCTTGGTCCGAATACGTCGTGTGAGGTGTCAAAGTGAAGCCCTTGGTGTGCAGACCACGACTTGAGAGATGTGCACATCTTCTGTGACGTCATTGGTGACATCATCAGTTGGAGTAGTAGCCAAAGTGGGCATTTTTGGGGGTATGAAGGAAGGTGTTTGGGGTAGAGATGGACCATCCGTGGTCCAAATGGACCGTGTGGGGTGTCATCTTGTAGCTCTCTGCAAGAAGACGACGAATGATATGGTTTTTGTTGGAAGTCGCATCGTGCGACTCATGCGCAGTTGGGCAGTAGTAAGGAAAGATGTCATGTTTGGGCAATCAAAGGGCCCATGTTTGGTCCAAATGGACCGGTTCGGGTATCGTAGTGAAGCTTTGATGGGGTAGAGTCAGACTGGCGTAGTTTTATTGGAAGTCGCACCAATCTGCGCATGCGCAGTTGGGGTGTAGTAAGTAAAGTGGTCATCCTTGAGGTGTGCTGGTGTATATTCGAGAGATTAGGGTTCTATATCTCATCCAAAGATGGAGTGTAGGGTGTCATCTTGAAGCTTTCGTGGTGTAGACCACGACTTGAGGGGTTTTCATGTCATCTGTGACGTCACTGATGACGTCATCAGTACAAGTGGTAGCGAAAGCGGCCATTTTAGGGATGCGATGTGTGGGGTATTATATTGAAGCTTACGTAGGACAGCGTCCGACTGGTCTGGCGTATCGTGGATGTAAGGGATATGGCATGCATGTGCAGACAGGAAATAGTGGAATTTCAAACTTGAGGTGGACCGTTCGTGGTCCGAATGGTTCGTGTGGGGTTTCGTAGTGAAGGACTCGTGGGGTAGCATCGGATTGGACTGTTGTCATCGCACGCACCCTGGTGTACCTTATGCCCTACGGGCTATAGGGTACAGGGTGCACCACAGGTACGTGCGCATGCCTGCGATGACGTCACTTTCTAGCTCCAAGACCTCCAAGCTCCGATTCCAAGAGCTCCCGACTTCAAGAGCTCCGACTTCAAGAGCTCCGAGCTCCAAGTTCTCAACCGATCCAGCCCACAGCTCCGAGCTCTGTAGTTTCTCAAATGGCGGCTTCTGATTGGATAAGAGCCCTATATTATTGCCAGACTGCGCATGCGCAGAACGATGATACTAGTCTACACACCAGTCCAATCCGACGCTATCCCACACGACCCTTTTGGACCACGGATGTTTCACCTCGAGGCTAAAATTCCATTCCAGTGCCCCTTTTTCAATATTTACTGTCTGCTCATGCTAGCCATATCCCCTACTTCTATGACACACTGGACCAGTCGGACGCTGTTCCACGAAAGCTTCGAAATGATACCCAACATGTCCCATTCGGACCAAAAATGGTCCCTCAGTCTCTCAAACACACCACTACGCATCCCTAAAATGGCTGCTTTCGTTACCACTAGTACTGATGACGTCACCAATGACGTCACAGACGACGTGCAAATCCCTCAAGTCATCGTCTATACCACAAGAGCTTCAAGATGACACCATAGACTCCATCTTTGGATGAGATATAGAACCTCAAATCTCTCAAATATACCCCTGCGCACCTCCAGAATAACCACTTTACTTACTACACCCCAACTGCGCATGCGCAGATCGGTGCAACTTCCAATAAAACCACGCCAGTCCGATTCTAACCCACGAGAGCTTCACTACGATACCCGAACCGGTCCATTTGGACCAAACATGGGTCCCTTGATTGCCCAAACATGTCCTTGCTCACGCCCAAAATGACATCTTTCCTTACTACTGCCCAACTGCGCATGAGTAGCACGATGCGACTTCCAACAAAAACCATATCATTCGTCGTCTACATGCAGAGAACTACAAGATGTCACCCCACACGGTCCATCTGGAGCACGGATGGTCCATCTCTACCCTGAACACCTTCCCCCACACCCCCAAAAATGCCCACTTTGGCTACTACTCCTACTGATGATGTCACCAATGACGTCACAGATCATGTGGACATCCCTCAAGCCGTGGTCTACACACCGAGGGCTTCACTTTGACACCTCACACTACGCATTCGGACCAAGAATGGTCCCTCAATCACTCAAACGCACCCTCACGCACTCCCAAAACGCCCGCTTTCGCTACTACTCCTACTGTTGTATGTATGGTCCCTGTGTGACGTGATGCCCAACAAATAGTAATAGTATCTTGTAACTATTTGATGCAGCAATCAATGCTGAATAATATGTGGCCAACATCATAAAGATTGGATAATAATTATGGAAGATAAGACTATTCTTGTAACCCTACCCCCTATTTTCACAAAAATTGTACTTTTTAACACAGGGGTAATTTCAAAGTGATTAAAGGGGTAGTGAGCCCCAGTTTATCGACTTTTAACAAGTTGTTTCTTATTTGACATGTCCTAAAGTACATAAAAAACATAGTTTCGGTCTGTAGTGGGGTAAGGTGACCCCTAGTAGCTCACGGACTACTATATAATAAAATTAATCATCTGAATAACGGAAAATATTGTTGCAGTGCTTCGAAGTATTTTTAATAAACATCATCCGAACTTGATACATTTGCAGGAGATTGACAGGGCAGAATCCGTAAATCGAAAGCACCCGCTCATAAAATGTTCATCATAAAACATTTCTTTACATATATTAACTGAATAAAAACACCGGGTGGCTGTCTTCCATCATGAAGCTGACTCCATTCACGCAATGTAATCATTGTTCACCACTCAGTTATAAATGCCTCCGGCGTCATGGCGTGGTTTATGTCTGAGGATCATGGTGATAGACAGAGATAACTTGGGGGAGATACGTGAGTGTAAATTATCCATTTACAACTTGGAGAAATCTCATTTTCAGGACAAAATATTGGAAATAATATCGATGAACCCGTGTGTTATATTGGTTTTATGGCTTTTGTTTTGCTTAACATGGCTAGGAAACATAGTAGCTAAATGGAACTCAGTCTACATGCAAATGTCCGGCGAAAGAAAACGTGCCAAACTATCCACTGCAACTATGAAATGTTCGATTCGATCAAAT
Source organism: Hanleya hanleyi (assembly GCA_036873755.1). Taxonomy (NCBI): domain Eukaryota; kingdom Metazoa; phylum Mollusca; class Polyplacophora; order Lepidopleurida; family Hanleyidae; genus Hanleya; species Hanleya hanleyi. Next base: position 4,117 of record JAVTVY010035306.1, on the reverse strand, counting down.
CAATGGCGATTGTTATAATATTGCAGCCAAGTAGTAGTAAAAGTGCAAATTGGGTCTCTTTTATGCAAATTTGTGGGGCAAGTGTGGGCGGACCAATCAGAAGCGAGTATTTCAAATCTGTCACAGAGCTCTCGTCCAATCAGAAGCGAGTATTTCAAATTGACCAAAAGGCTACCTCCAGCACAGGAGAGTTCCAATTTTCCAGGTCAAAAGATAGTTCCATGTATTCCTCCGCGGTGATGCGGTCATGTCTGGCGGTTATTCGGTCTCGGGAAAAAGCTTCCGCGGAGAAAAAGTAGTCCCTAGATAAAATGGTCCGATGGAGTCGAGTGAGGTATCAAAGTGAAGCTTATGTGAAGGGGCATCTAATGGGTTGGGTGTGGGGTTGACATATCGGCCTTCTGCGCATGCGCGGTGACCGAAGGGTATGAAAATAGCCTTTTTGGAGCTAGGGGAGCCCCTAGTGGACCGATGGGATCGAGTGAGGTATCAATGTGAAGCATTCATGAAGGGGCATCTAATGGGCTGGGTGTGGGGTTGACATATCGGCCTTCTGCGCATGCGCGGTGGCCGAAGGATATGAAAATAGCCTTTTTGGAGCTAGGGGAGCCCCTAGTGGACCGATGGGGTCGAGTGAGGTATCAATGTGAAGCATTCATGAAGGGGCATCTAATGGACTGGGTGTGGGCTTGACATATCGGCCTTCTGCGCATGCGCGGTGGCCGAAGGGTATGAAAATAGCCTTTTTGGAGCTAGGGGAGCCCCTAGTGGACCGATGGGGTCCAGTGAGGTATCAATGTGAAGCATTCATCAAGGGGCATCTAATGGACTGGGTGTGGGGTTGACATATCGGCCTTCTGCGCATGCGCGGTGGCCGAAGGGTATGAAAATAGCCTTTTTGGAGCTAGGGGAGCCCCTAATGGCCCAATGGGGTCGAGTGAGGTATCAATGTGAAGCATTCATGAAGAGGCATCTAATGGACTGGGTGTGGGGTTGACATATCGGCCTTCTGCGCATGCGCGGTGGCCGAATGGTATGAAAATAACCTTTTTGGAGCTAGGGGAGCCCCTAGTGGACCGATGGGGTCGAGTGAGGTATCAATGTGAAGCATTCATGGAGGGGCATCTAATGGACTGGGTGTGGGGTTGACATATCGGCCTTCTGCGCATGCGCGGTGGCCGAAGGGTATGAAAATAGCCTTTTTGGAGCTAGGGGAGCCCCTAATGGTCCAATGGGGTCGAGTGAGGTATCAATGTGAAGCATTCATGAAGAGGCATCTAATGGACTGGGTGTGGGGTTGACATATCTGCCTTCTGCGCATGCGCGGTGGCCCAAGGGTATGGAAATAGACGTTTTGGGAGCTAGGGGAGCCACTAATGGGCCGATGGAGTTCTATGAGGTATCCATGTGAAGCCTATGTGAAGGGGCATCCAGTCATGGGTGGGTGCATGTAAAATTTTCCTGAAAAAAAAAAAAAAACGGAAAACGGACTTTATCGAAAAACCTGGGAAAATGCCTATATGGGGTATGAGGGGTATATAGGTCGCCGGGCTTAACGGGGCTTGTCTATCAATAGAGTTATCTCCCATTAGTTCCAGGGTGGGTGTATGTAAAAATTTTCCAGAAAAAATACGGAATACGGACTTTATCCTAAATTACGGGAAAATGCCTATATGGGGTATGGGAGGTATAGCACCATCCTGGGAAACGTACTTCTATACATTTGCGGTAGGGTTGTGGGGTCTCGTTTTACTCGTCTCGTCATTTAGAACATGATAGGAAGTGTCCCGTGCGAATCGGTGAAATTTTTGAAAAAGTACGATATAGCCTCATATAGTCCCATACTGAGGTATAGGATCAATGTTTGTCCCCTGGGAAACGTACTTCTATACATTTGCGGTAGGATTGTGGGGTCTCGTTTTACTCGTCTCGTCATTTAGAACATGATAGGAAGTGTCCCCGTGCGAATCGGTGAAATTTTTGAAAAAAGTCACCGAGCCCCATATAGTCCCATACTGGGGTATAGGTTCAATGTTTATCCCCATGGGAAACGTACTTCTATACAATTGCGGTAGGGTTGTGGGGTCTCGTTTTACTCGTCTCGTCATTTAGAACACGATAGGAAGTGTTGCGGAGCGAATCGGTGAAATTTTTGAAAAAAGTCACCAAGGCCTGGGTAGGCCCATAGGCCTATACTGCATGGCTATGGGTGTATAGGGCCATACGGGGTGGACATGTTGGAGTCTAGGTGAGTCCCTAATGGTCCAATGGGGTCGAGTGAAGTCTTATTTTGAAGCTCTCGTGGAGGAGCACTTGACTACACTAATGGTTCGTCCGTGTTCAATAGTCTGGGCATGCGCAGTCTGGCCGTAGTATAGAAAACAGGCATTTTGGGTGCTATGTAGGGGTGTGTTTGGGTTAGACATGAGCTAATCACGGTTCGAATGGGTCGTGTGAGGTGTCAAAGTGAAGCTTGTGTGGGGTAGAGTCAGAATGGTGTGTTTTTGAATGCATGTCGCGTTAATCTGCGCATGCGCAGTTGGTTGTAGTAAGTAAAGTGGCCATTTTGGGGCAGCGAAGGAAGGTATTTGGGGTCGAGATGGGCTATTCACGGTTCGAATGCGTCCTGGAAGGTGTCATCTTGTAGTTCTCGGGGTGTACATTCCGATTTGAGGGATGTTCGCGTCATCTGTGACGTCATCGGTGACGTCATCGGTACGAGTAGTAGCGAAAGTGGCCATTTTCGGGCAGTACATGAAGGTATTTGGGGTCGAGATGGGCTATTCACGGTTCGAATGCGTCCTGGAAGGTGTCATCTTGTAGTTCTCGGGGTGTACATTCCGATTTGAGGGATGTCCGCGTCATCTGTGACGTCATCGGTGACGTCATCGGTACGAGTAGTAGCGAAAGTGGACATTTTCGGGCAGTACATGAAGGTATTTGGGATCGAGATGGGCTATTCACGGTTCGAATGCGTCCTGGAAGGTGTCATCTTGTAGTTCTCGGGGTGTACATTCCGATTTGAGGGATGTTCGCGTCATCTGTGACGTCATCGGTGACGTCATCGGTACGAGTAGTAGCGAAAGTGGCCATTTTCGGGCAGTACATGAAGGTATTTGGGGTCGAGATGGTGCGGTAGGAATATCATTTTGCGCATGCGCAGACGCAATGCGGAGCTCTCGCCCAATCAAAAGCGAGTATTTCAAATCCGCCACAGAGCTCTCAGCCAATCAGAAGCGAGTATTTTGACCCGGTGCATTATGGGCCATATCCAAGATGGCGGCACGTATGTTCAAGATGGCGGCACATCCGGTGTCGAAAACTGGCCATTTCGTCGGGATGTGGTCACCTAGTGTCGAAAACTGGTCCTTGTATGGGTCCTGCTAGACGTTTTGATGCCATGATATAGACCGGAGAGAGACAGAGAAAACAACAACAACAAGGATGACACATGAGGAAACAACAACAACAACAAGTTTTTTTTTCATATAGTTTATTTTCCCCTCCATCATAACATACCCACGCTGGGGGAGCCGCGTTGGGTATATTTACAATTCAAAAAGATTCTTGTCCAATCAGAGACCGCCATTTGCATGTTTCATATTCGTTCCTGTCCGTTAGATGTATTCTTGTCCAATCAGAAGTCGCCATTTCAGAAAGTTCCATCTTCGGCCATGTTGAACCGTTTGTTCTAATCGTCATCGGGCAGGCCAGGATACCGTTGAGGCCACATATTCTCACATAGTTGTTTGTGCATTCTGAGTATCTATCAGTGCATGGGTGAATACTTTCATCCGATGGGGATGGTGGTCAGTTTAACCACGAAGAACGTAACATTGGTCACCCTCTCCACTTGCCATTTTGTGTTGGGGCGTTGTTGTTGGGCCCATTCCAAACTATCCCCGCTGTCCAGTTCCTTCAGCATCGTCTCCAGTGACGCACGATGGATAATGGTGAAAGGCTGGTCAAACACCCGGGTATTATTGCTGGGATAAAAGTAACGGAGCTGGTCTGTCTCTTTATGGCGAAGAATGTATCCAAAAGTGAGATTTAACTTGAAGGCTGTATCTTGGTCGTTGAAGATGGCTTCCATGTAGCTACGTAGACGGATGTTTTC